>CAUZXS010001554.1:0-135000 GCA_963585895.1 Sepioteuthis lessoniana
CATTCTTCCTTGCATAATTTCTCTAATTGCTTGATATTTTGTGGATACTACTTATGAAGTTTAACCTTCAAAGTATTCCACAAATTCTCAATTGGATTCAAGTCAGGAGACTGACTTGTCCATCTGAACATACTAATACCATTATTTTCAAATCATTCCTTTCTAACTTTTGAGGTATGTTTGGGATCATTGTCGTGTTCAAGCATGAAGTTCCGACCATGTCCTAAAGAAGTTGCAGATTTCTGAAGGCTCTCTAGAATTTCCTGGTACATGCAACCATTCATTCTCTCATAGATAACTTGTAACTCATCAGTGCCCTTGGATGAAAAGCATCCCCATATCATAATGGAACCACTCTCAAACTTAACTGTGGGGATGGTATTGTGCTTCTTGAAGGCAGTGCTATTTTTTCACCAAACACTTGTCGCTGTGTTCCTTCGGAATCGTTCAACTTTTGTTTCTTCCGACCAGATTAACTTTACTCAAAACTGCATACCTTTCTTTTCATAAGTTTCCACAAACTTTATTCAGTCTTTGACATGTTTGGTTTTCAGTAAAGGCACTTTTCTTGGTGATCTTTAATGAAAGCCTGTACGATATAGCGCTCTGCTAATGGGATCCTTACTTACATTAATTCCAGCACTCTCAAGATCAGTTTTAATTTCAGAACGAGTAATGAAAGGATTTATTTGTACATTTCTGCTGATCTACCTTGAAGTACGCTCATTTATTTTTCTCCGTCTTCCATTTCTTGAAAGGTTTGCTGTACCGTTGCCATACTTCTTATACTTTCTGATTATATTTTCTACTGTACTTAGTGCTAGGTTCATTTCTTTGCTAATTTTTCAATAACCTTGTCCTCCTTGGGGACGTTCAATGATTCTATCTCGCATATGTCTGGATAATTCTTTAGTTTTTGCCATTTTTAATCCTTGAATTGCAAAATGCACATCAAAGAGTCAGATGATAAGTAGCACTATCTTGTAAAAAATTGTGTGCTTCTCTGATTGGTCAGAGATAACATTCCAATACTATCGAAAATTTTAATATTTAAAGTTTTTTAAAATACAAATTTTCAATTCAAAATTTGAAAAAAGTGTCATGTATCTAATACTTTTGCATCGGGTGATTTTGAACTTTGATAAAAAAAAAAGAAAAAAGGATTCAACCATGAGTTTTTAATTTTTCTTCCACAGACAACTAAAACAACTTTATGAGATATCACTTACCAAATATCAGGCAAAATGGCGAACATAAACCAGAGATATAACAGAAAATAACATGTATCCAATACTTATGTGTGTCACACTATATATATACACACACAGTTACATTATATATATATATATATATATATATATATATATATATATACACACACACACACACATATACATATATATATATATATATACACACACACACATACATACACACATATCCACACACTCACACACATACATGTAGCATATACACATAAGATATATATATATAACATATATATGTGTATGTATATACTGATATCTAACATACATGTACCTATGTATATTTTTATGTCATTTAACAGGTTTTTTTTTTTTAGCTATATGTGTTTCTAATCAATAGCATATACTCATACATCCTTATGGTAGAGTGTAACTGTAAGTTTTAACAAATAACAAAAATCTTAAGTTTTCATAAACATGTCTGTCTATATATTTTCTGTATGTTTAAACAAGGTCAAACTTCTGTGGACCTAAAGTTTATTGTTAGCTTTTACATTCATTAGATTTTGATAAAATGTATTTCGAAGTTAGTCAAAAATATTAATACCATAAAACAAAGTTTGTTATGGAACTAAGAAAGAAGCCTACTAAGAATAAAAACAGTGAAAATATATAAAAGGATTATATCAGCAACCCTTCTCCCAACAACAAATACAACAGCTATCACCAAAATTGAAAGAGGGAGCAAAGAACCTTGTAAAAATTGTGCAAATCCTAAGGGAAAGACAATGTGTGGCTAGAAAGAGATAATCATAGGAACTGCTATGTCTAGAAAGCTAAAAATGGATGAGGGCTCCCAACTGCTATAACAATGGGATGAGAAAGAATAAAGCTAGAATTGGAGTAGAAGACATTGTGAAAAAGAAGAAAAGGAAGTGAAGACAATACAAGTCTGTCATGTTGGCATTAATAGGACAAAGAAGATAAAGAAAAGTAAAGGAATGTGGTTCTGCATATTTGTCTATCAGGTTTGGAATAGGAGAGAATTTCTATTTTGTGGTGTGCCATTTCCCTTTTGGCAGTTAGCAAGGAATTGATGCAATGAGAAAGAATTAGGATAAAAAAAAAAAAAAAAAAAAAAAAAAAAAAGCATTAAGGCAAGAATTCATCAGTAGAGATCTGGAAGTTTGATTCTTACCCCACCTCTAACTTTTTTTAACAGGACTGGTGAATAAGAATATTGTATTGTTAAGCCATTAAAAGTTTCTGGAGTTTCAAGCTTTGGGACACTGAAAGGTGAAGATTACTTTTTGAAGATTTATCTCACTGATCTTTTTTTTAAGCATACAATTATAAAAAAAAAATTTTCTTTCAGCATTAATTTATAAAAGTAGAAGGTTGAGGAGCAAATTTTGAATACATTGTTTTTTTGTTTGGTATAGGTTCTGCCTTTTAAAGTTATAGAATTGCTCCCTCATCTCTAAATCAAATTACAAGCCAGCTGATCAAAAAAACAAAACAAAAAGATAAAAACATTGATAAGAATAACTCCCATAGTCAAAAAGCCAAGGATTAGAGTATTCATAATTTGAGATAACAGAAACTGACCAGTTAATCTATGTTAAAAGCATAGTAATGATACATATGATATATAATGATAACCTTAAGCTGAATGTTTTTAGACCTTATTTTCCAATGCAAGAATCAGTGGGGAACAAGAAAAGTTTTGGTAAATAGGCCTCACCTGTTTACTGAAGCTTTGTTGTTCCTAATAATACCTGTGTCAGAAAAATAAGGTCTAGAATCATTTGACATCAGGTTACCCTTACTATGCTTTTAAACTGGACTATGTCTTTACTGCAGAAAACTTAACAAGTTTTGAAGTCAGGAGAAAAAAGATTTTTTTGTATATTTTGGGTTGAAGAATTTAAATGTCTGCCATCTTATAAGAACTGGTTTTCCAAACAAAATAAACACAACTGCAATCATTTACAAAGTGAACTACAGTGGTAAAGGGATAAAAACAAAACAAAAAAAAACAATAAGATGAAATAATAAAAGTTTATGCTGTAAGGCATTTAAAGTGACATTTCTTACAGCATGTGTTTGGCTTGTGTCCTCAGATCAAGTTACAGAAAACCTGGATCCAAATTGAGCCGTTTGCCAAAAAAGAAAAAAAAAGAAAAAAAAAAAAAAGAAAAAACTTTTTCACTTAAGGCAGCTGTATGCTTTTCTGTCTTGTTCTTTGTAGGGACAGGTTGCTACTTACATAGAGTCGGTGCCACAATTTACACTCCTACAAAACTAAAAGACTCATCAGAAACATGTTCTGCACATTATGCCTTTGATGCAGTCTTTTCACTGGACGCCCCTTTGGCAAATGACTCAAGTGCTGAATAATCTTGAATGGTTCCAAGAATTCTTGCGTGACTCAGACCTTTTCAAGATCTTGTGACCTCCTCAATTTAACAGCCTTTTTTCAAGGATGAAGTCCACATAGCTATAAATATGGCACTGATCTTCTCTAACAAATTTTTCTACTGGACATTCCCCCCCCTCTCAGAACCTTTAAGATTGTGACTAAATATTCATCTAAGGAAAAAACTTACTATAAGCTTCAAATAATGAATTTAAAAGCTTGAAATTAAAACTTGCTACTTTTTTTGGACATACTTTAACTTTTCATTGCTTCCCAGATTATTTTCTCTGATAAGACTTTCAAAACAAATTTATATATGTTGGATCTGCTACCTAACTTTATTAACATAACTGAACTAACATTTGTATGAAGAGAGAAAGAGAAAATGAATTTCAATAATATTTGAGGGTTAAAAAATATCAGATCAAAAGAACTAATTTTTATAACTACATTCTCCTTAGCCTAATTAAAATTTAAGATAACTGAAATAAAAAAATAAGATATTTCCCCAATTTTAAAATTTTTCCATATCCTACATTTTTGATGTGAAATGGAAATTTTATTTTTAAATGATTAAAAAAGTATACAAAAAATTTGCTTCTCGCTATGATTAATGAAATTGGGTATTTCACTACAGTTAACAAGTTGGTCTCATAGATTTTTATGAATCCAAATCAGTTATTTAAAACACAAAGCCATCATCTCAAAAGTACACAGCCATCTAGACAGTTTTTTTCTTCAGCTGAGCCTTGCATTTGTAGTTTATTTAAAGGGATTCAAGGCCTGAGTAACTTTGACATTTATTTACATATGAACTTTCATTAGGAGAAAAAAATCAGCTTGCTATAAAATAACTATTTAAATATTGGTTGCAGAGAGAGAAAGTCGGATATCCTGGAGTTGATATTTTAGCATTTGCTGTAACACTGATAGCTCTGTGACAGGACAATTGTGCCAGACACCATATTGAAGGATTTGCTAATATATATGACATTAACAGGATCAGCTTAGGCTTGTTATAAAAGCTGCTTTTCCACATTGGGCCTTGTGGAACATATATCTGCAGTGGAATGAAAGGAGGAGTGGAATTCCAGACAGGTTAGAAGGTACAAGGATCATGATGGCTTACATGACCTTTGAGACATTGAAAATTAAGTGGTTTCAGAGGTGGATAGATCAGCTAGATTATGTTGTTCTCTCTCTACCAATAGCAGAGTGCTTTTTTTTCTTGTTTTTTTTTTTAGCGATTAGGACACTCTTCAACTTCTTTCCCTCTGGAGCAGTTTGGCAGAAGTGCCAATTCAGAAGGGCATTTTTTTTTTTTTTTTTTAGAACTGCTGCCTCCTTTTCACTCCCAGTTATGCCATTACCCTTTACAAATAATTGAAATGCATACAAAATCTGAATAACCTTGTAGATTGAGCCGAAATGAGATTGGTTGTGGTCATTATTGGTTTGATTCCTCATGAAAACACTCTAATTTATGACAGCACTTTTTAAATTGTAGAAAAAAATTGTCAAAAGACCATAAAATCTAAACGTTCATAAATCAAAATAGAATTTTGTTATTGTCTTAAAGACTGAACAGCTGCACATGCACAAAAATCTATAAAATAATCTTGTAGGTCACTGAAGAAAAAAAGTACAAGAATAATAAATCTATTCAATGCTTTATGATCTTATGAGGAAAAAAAATCATTAAATCTCTAATTGTTTTAGTTAAAGCACAGCTATTAAACATCACTACTTATAGAAAAGTTATTATTTTACAAGCAGAACCTGTGAAAATTCCACAGTTCAATTAGAAACAACTACTAAAGGTTAAAGATCAACATGACACTTAATAATTTAAGTATGAGTTGTGTGTGTGTGTGTGTGTGTATATATATATATCTAAATAAATATATACAATACTTTAGTATAATACAAAAAAATAAATATTAAACTACTGAAACTATTTTACTTATTTTTGATTAACAATTTTGTAAAATTTCTTTTTGTTGTCTGCATCTTCTTTATTGTTGGATTGCAGTACTTTCAATTCAACAATATAGCATATTTGAGTTTATTAAAAATAGTATGAATATAACTAATTGTTAATTAGTTTAGTCAACCCAATTTTTAACTCACAGCCTTTCAAGTCCTGGTTTGGTTTGGTTTCTTTGTTTAATGGCATATCAACTCTTTGTAGGTTATTTAATGCCAAAGTCATTCTCCTAGAAGAACATTAGTGGTACTATTTAACCCATAGCTGGGAGGATAAGGGGGTTCATACCTTTCCCAAGGGTATTTGCCCGAATATGAACATAATAGCACGACTGGAGTACAAACTCGCTTACTACGATTCTGCAGTCCATCGCTTTAACCATTACACCACGAGGACACCCTCCTTTCAAGTCCTGTTGATGGGACTTGGAATTTGCTGACTATATCTACTGCATAATGGTAACTAAACTGCATTTGATTATGAGACTCCAGTTCTGGATTTCTAGGGAGTGTGGAGTACCTCATCATTGCCATTACTCTCAGGCCTACCCTAACCCATAGTGGTAGCACATGTTAGGGTTCCATCTATAGGTCAAATATCTGTTTAAAAATTATTTGTATTCAATAGGATTGTGTGAAAAAAAAATTTGAACAACTACACAAAAAAATGTAAATATGAATGTACAATGAATGCAATTCCCCAACCTCCAGTTATAAAATGACCCTTGATAGGTTGATGTACCCTTAAAATCAATCAATCAACAATGACAGCTACTGCCTCTTTGTTTTTTCAAAAATATTTTATTGTCCTGATTATATAAAAAAAATCAAGTTATAGAGAAAATGCTACACATTAACAGATGAAGTTGGTGAGACCAAAATGGATGTCGTCTTTCTTTCCTCTTTTATGAATATATAAATCTCATTTTCTCCTTTTACCAGTATGACACATACTAGAGATAGGTACAACATTATCATACAGATAATCTAGTCCACTTAAACTGCTTTTAAATTGCAGTGAAAACAAATTTTACTACATTGCCCAAGTATAATAATCTGTGATATTTTTTATAATTGTATTCAATAAAAAATAAAATTCCACTAATGAGATTTAGAAAGCAATAAACATCTGAATATTACAAGGTTAAAAGTATTAAGTAATTTATAAAAAAACAGTTTAAGAATTATTAAATGAGGAATAAAAAGATTGTATTTGGTGAGTAACTTATGTGCTTGCTTGAAGATTCTTAAGTAGATTGGAGGCATTCATGGCATAGTGGTTAATGTTGTAGAAAGTGGATTCTCAGAGTTCTAATCCTGAAAGAAGCTATTTGCATTTCACATAGAACTAATAGTCTTGAGAAAGGTATGAATCCAACTATTATCCCTCTACTAAAGGATAAATAGTAGGATTGACTGGACTGTGATATGGCACCTAGGAGTAAGAAAATAGTATTTAAACCAATTGTTATATGGCACCTAGGAGTAAGAAAATAGTATTTAAACCAATTGTTGACCTGCAGAAGGATTGCTCTGCCATACTATTCCTATCCAAGACATGCTACAAGAGTAACACCCTCATGACCAAAACATTTTAGGGGATCAGTCTTAAGTAGATGACATTTCTATCAGTTTTCCAGTTGTCTTCTAAGATTTTAATGAAAGTATATTTTGCAATATTCTCACTATAATTTTAATAATTATAAATTTGGATCTTCTGTTTTGTTGTTCTTAATGTTTCACATCTTATTTAAATGTTGATTAGTCAAACTAGCAAAAAGTTTTGTTATTACACTTGAATTCCAGAAAGAGAAAAAGGAATGATTTGCTTATTGCAAATTTTATGAATTTATAACTAATCAGTGGATAAGACTGTATTTCATATAGTGCTAATACTCTTGGGAAAAGTATAAATCCAACTATTTTTCAAACTTGCCTATTGGATAATTCCTATACGAAAATCCAATATCCAAATATCTTCACATTTCAGATGAGTAAAAGATTTACAAACAATATTTGAATATTTTCTTTTAGAACAAGGAATCTATAATTATTTAAATCTCCTTAAACAATATCTGTCCAGCTGATTAATATTCATGATCTCTTTTCTACTTATTGATATTCAATATGGGAAGCAAAGTTAAGCAAACTATTCTACTAATTGTCAGGCTTCATTGATTCTATTTGCACAGTAACCATTTCAAGGTATTGCAAGTTATTTTAACACTGATATAAATATTTCAGATTTTACAAGTAAAATCTAGCCACAAGCACCAAAAAATAAACTCTTTCCAAATTCAAAACAGCTTTCTTTCTAGTGATGATTGATTGATTTCAGCAGCATGTCAACTTGTTTGGGTTATTCTATGTTTAGTGGTTAGGGAATCACATTTATTGTAAGTTTGTATTTACATTTCTTGTGTAATTGTATAAGAGTTTTGAAAACAATTATATAATAGGAAGTTTTCCTATCAAACAAATAATTTATACACAGTTGTAAGTTTTCAAGTATTCCTATCTAATACTAACAGTTTATACACCATAAAAAGGTTCCAAGTAATAATTTCTATTCTAATAATCACGTGTTTTTACACAGTTATATGGTTTCAAGCAACTAATAATAACAATAATCCTTAGTAAACAGTTATAGGTTCAAGTAATTATTCTTCATCATGTTGCGCTGCCAGCATGGATTTTCCTGACCCTCTCTCACCACCCATCTCTATCGTCCATCATTCCTGGGAGGTCTTCAAGGCTACATCCCGTATCATCACAGAGCTGTTGTATATAGGTTCTAGCTGGTCATCCTGCCTTTGCTCGTCCATGTGAAAAAGTCCACTGGAGTATACTGCTTATGAGTTTGTCCTTACTTCTTCAGCAGTGTCCTGCATATTTGGCTTATCTAACTTGGATAGTTTTCGCGATGGGTGGTAGGTGGCCGTACAGCTACTGTTTTGTGGGGTGTTGCCTACAGGACTTTTTCAATATTGCTTGCAGTAATCTTGTGTAATTGCCGTCAAGCTTTTTCTCCATACGTTTAGTTAAAGTCCATGTAGTGCATCCATATAGCAGTATCAACATAACTGCTGCTTGGAAAAAAACTGCATTTTATTTTATCGGTCAGGTCTAAGTTTCATATGACTGATAACTTATCAATAGCTGTCCATGCCTTTGCTATTCATTTGTTGATGTCTTTCTTGGTTGATGAGACACTGCCTCCTAGGTAGGTGAACTTGTACACTAGTTTCAAAGGCCTACCCTTTAGGATGGAGATGTCACTTATTCGATTAAAGCACATGTATTCCATCTTGTCTGTGTTGACATGGAGGCCTATGCCACCAGCTGCTTGTTCCAGACTATGTAGGAGGGATTTGGCTTGGGTGGGTGTATTTGCCAGAAGACCTATGTCATCGACATAGTTTATGTCCATAATTGTTTGTGTGGGGTATCTTCTGCTTCTTTCCTTTGCCAGCTTGAAACTGTTTTCTTTCATTAAATCAATAGATGTTCTAAGCATGTAGTCTAGGCAAATGATAAATGGGTATGGGGCTAATGTGTCTCCTTGTAGCACACCTGCTACAATGTCAAAGTAGTCTGTGTCTCTATCCAGTGAGCAGACTTTTACTTTCGAGTTTTTATAAAGGATCATTATGGCTGCAACGGTTTCTTTGAGGCCATAGGTGAGAAGTATTTGCTCTATCTTCTCTCTGTGTAGGGTGTAAAAACCTTGGAGAAGTCGACGAATGATATTGTTTTCTCAAGGTTTTTTGCATGTACACCTTCTAGAATTTAACGGAATACAAACAATTTATACGGTTATATGGTATCAAGTATTCCTATCTAACACTAATAATTTTCAAATAGATCTATTTGACTTATGGATACTCTAATAGGTATTAACATTCCAAGTCAGAGTGGACTTAGAAGCAATGGCAATGAAGGAGCACTGCAGCCTCACCACTGGATGCTGTTTAGTGTCATATTCGGGACATAAGTGATAAGTATTGCTAAACTGAATCTTGAGAACAGAAGATGTGAATCATTAATAACTTTGACTTACTTCTTTTCTTTAATTTTTACTTGCTTTTGTATTTTTTTTACTACTCACTTAGGTTGTCACCTCTATGGCAACAAGGAACTGCATGAATTGGAGACAATAATAAACAAACCCTTGGCAAAACTCAAACTAATGTCTTCTTTTATCTTGGGAAAGCCAGGTAATTAGCTGTTTTATCAACTAATTTACAGCTTAAATTAATTTAACCATCTGTAGATTTGCTGTGATCCTTATATAACATTATTTTGCAAAAAATTATAGAAACATTTTAAAGTTTGTTCAGATTCAGTTATTTTTAATAAATCTATTGGTGTTGCCAGTGGTTCTTCCCCCCGGCATTGTCCCTAAAACAAATATGAACCCAGAGGAGTTGACTTTTTGACATAATAGTGTTTTTATAGTTTCAATTCTTAATATTTTAAAAGAAAAAAAAACCAGAAAATTTATAACAAAATTAATCCTTTGTTTTTTTTTTTGCTCTCAAAAATACAAATAACTTTGAAAGTTTTAAGATTTTCATGTGCAACAATTATTATTATCAGGGGGGGAGTCTAGATTTGAAGATTTTACATAATTACATGATACACATGAGTGTTTTGCAAAAAGCAAATACTAGTTAGCAAAGGATTATTAAACTTGATTTTATTTTAACATGTCAACCAATTTAAGATTATTTTAAGCCAGGAATTGCACTCATTGTATGTTCATATTAACAATTTTTGTATACTTATTTAAGAAGTATTTTTGGCACACAGTACTATCAAAAACAAATGATTTTTAAAACTAACAGGTGTAACTGAGAGTAATGGCAATGAAGGGATACTTCACACTCTCCAGATCTTCAGAAATGGAGCCTCATCATCAGATGCAGTTTGGTGTCAATACACAAGAGACCCCTTTTTTAGGTTCTTATCTTTTTGCAGAAAATACAGTCAGTGTATTTCTAAGCTCAGACCACAGAGGATTTGTTATTTAGCCTTATTTAACTTTTCCAGCCTCAAGTATTTAAAACATGTACATTATTGTTCCTGGTTTGTATTCAATATTACTATATAGTGACTCATTATTGGATATCAATAGAAATGGTTTAGAGTATTAATCAGAATTGATCAATTACAGTGATTAATGAAAGATTTCTGTCCGTTAGCAGTATAATGTTCACTACTCACTAACTTTTGTTATAAGTTATAAAATCATCATACATATTGTAATTAATTTTCAGTACATACACATATATATCAGTTATACTAAAACCTTCAACACTAAATTTAATGAAATAGCAGTTTTATATATTTAAAAAAACAAACAAACCAAAAACCTTTCTTTTTGTTTGGTATCTGGAAATCATATTGACATCACAGAGCCAATTGAAATAAACTTTACTATTAGCCAAAAATTACAAGATTTAATATTGTACTAATGAGATTATAATGGGTCCTATTTTTTTGTAAAATAGTTTTTTTCCTTCTATATTTATATAAAAGAAGAAAGTTTAAAAAAAATATAATTCCTAAGAAAGTCAAAATAGACCATTTTCAACTAGGCACTGTAAATAACCTTGCTTTCTCAAGCATATATGAAACAAAACTAACCTAAAGAGTCTTCAAGAGCTGGATTGAAATTACAATCTAAAGTTCAATAAGTCTTCAAAATGTAGAAATAAAAAAAGACAGAAATAAAATTCTGTAAAAAATAATTAAATTATACAAAAAAGTTTTTCAATTTATTATCTAAAGTACATTAAACAGACATTAAATTTTTTCCATACAAAGTGAGATAAATATTTTAAAAATATTCCGAACACTTACTTCTTTTCTGTTGCTACTTTCTTCAGTTCTTTCAAGATAATACCAATAACATCTGTTGCATATCTTGGTCTGGTTAAACCCTAGAAAAGGGAAGAAAAGGTTCAAATTGTTTTATATATATATATATAATAGAACCTTGAAAAAATACAGCAAACCTATTTGATAATTATCTTTGGTGATAAATCATATAAGGACCACATAATTTAAAAAAAAAAAAATTGATAATCATTGTACTTAGAGAAATTATAGAGTTTCATTTATTTCATCTCATGGATACCAAACAATATACAACATGAAAACTATTGTATATCAAATATAAAGATATCAATTTGTCTATATAACAAACACAGAAAATAAACGTTTGATTTTGAGCATTCTTTTAATAATATTCTGAATAATTAACTTGAAAACTAAAATAAGTTTAACTGAAGTTGTCATCTTGAACCAAATATTTAACTTTTAGTTGTTAAAAAAAATAATTTCTGAAGATAGTTTATGTATTTACTCAATTCCTGTGACATAAGGTCAGATCTTTAAGCTGAGGAAAGCTGGTCTGAATTTAGTTTTCCTTGTGCTAGATTGGTTGCCCAATCAAGACTAAAGAACAGTCTATCCTACTATTTACTACTGAAGGTAGGAGGAGAATAGATGGTTTAATGACTTTGACAATGGCATAAGCACAAAGAGAAAAGCAATCGGCTTCATTTAGGATTTGAACTGAAGTCGCCAATTCCATTTCCTACTATAATGATAACAATTAAGTGCAATTCCTTCAATTCTTTATCTTGTAGCTTGATAGAAATGAGACCTTCCAAAAGAGAGACTGAAAATTGTGATGAATACTTATTTCTAGATACATGCTTATTATTCATCATTTTGCATTTTAATCCTTACTTATAAATACTGAAATGTGATATGTGTGATTTTATCATTAAAAAGTTATAAATACAAAATCATCTAATAGAAAAGAATAGCTAATCTGAAATATTTTACATTAAGCTATTAAATTAATTTATTAGATTAATTAATCAAGGAATAAAGTCAGAATCTATTATTGAGAACACCTGTTTTCCTGTGGAATCAATCAAATAAGAGCTATGGTTAGCTAAGAGGTGTTGTGGCTATAGAAGAGAAAAGCCATCAAAACTATTTACTAGAAATGAGACTATTACCAAGGGAGAGAAATATGAGAACAAAATTATACACACAAATTTAATTAGCTCTGAAAATTCCAGGCCTTCTTCTGCTGATTCCCGTTTGCTCCAGATATATTTAGATGTTGTCTGAAAAAAGAAAATAAGCATTTAATATTCAGAGAGTCAAGATAATATTTTCCTATTCTAAACAGTTGTGCAGCAGCAGTTATCTTGATAAAAGGTAGCATTGCCAGGTGAAGAAAATTATAGAAAAAATTTCATCAGTGAATCAAAAATTAAACTTAAAATTCATAAAGTATTTAATCTGGGTTTACTGCTAAAAATGTTTAATGTTTAGTAAATTTTTTTTTCTTTCTGATTTATTCATATTCAAAAACAATAACCAGAGTGCATCATTTGCAGTATTTCATCATTTTTTTTTTCTAAATTCATATTGGCATAAAACTATATTTACTATTTTTCCAATTGAATAACTTTCTAATCAAAATAAGTTTGCTGGAAATTAAAAAAAGAAAGACTTGCCATTATATTTCATCTAAGAGAATAATTTGCATGTATGTATCTACCCAATCCCTGGGACAGGTCAATTTTTAAGCAAAGTATAGCTAGTTATAATTTAAAGTTTTTCTCCTAGATTAGTTGCCTAGTTAAGGCTAAAGAACCTAGTCTACTATTTACCCAAAGCTGGAAGAGAGAACAGATAAATTCATGCCTTTCCCAAGGGCATTAGTGTAAAGTGAAATGTTAATAGCCTCATCCAGGATTTGAATTCAGGTTGTTGTTTCCATTTCCTATGACAATAACTGTTACACAAAGTGTGCCTAATTTTATTTGGAAACAGTATACATATAGACTAAAATTTTCATATTTCTATATATGTAACTGTGTTCTGGCAAAAACAGTAGATTACTGTGGAATTTTCGTTGGAATAACAAGCTTAAAATCTTAGAAAATAAAGCAATTTACAGTCAAATTTACAAATGGATAATACTTTTGTAAGCTTTGGTATTCACACTGAATATCATTTTTAAATTGTCCAAATTCTCAATATGAGAGAGATAACTATAAAGTATCAAAATCTTTCACTCCTTCTTAAAAAGAAGCATTGATGTCATGTTACTATGGGAACCCAATAAATTCATGGGTCATTTAGTACATACAAGGTTAAGGCTATATTCTCAATTTTATGGCAAAGCAATTTATTTAAAGAAGCATTTTCTTTTAACATAAATACATATGGAAATATTTAGAAACATTTATACTTTTTTTTTTTTACACAGCTTATGGCCATATCTAGATTCAGTAGTCAATAAATAGAAAGCCTGTTATTGGTTTAATGGCATATCAACCCCTTGGTGGGTTGTTTAATCCCAGAATTGTTAAAAATTGGAAATCAAAGATTGGAATATGATTTGAAAAAAATAATTTTTTTGTTAGAGAATTTTGGCTGAGTATTTTAAACATAGTTTCGGAGTATAAGGGTATATAGTTTGTAATGTTAGGGTTATAGTTTCATGTAAACTCTGGCTTCTTTTAGGAATTGGATTATTTTGTATGATTCATTATTGCTGAAGAATTCTAATAGATTATTCGCTTGGTAGTTTTTTGTTTGGATTAAGTTTCAATCTCCATAATTCAGTAGAATACCTTTCACTGTGTACTGTTCTTTACATGTTTTACACATTGGTGGTTCTTTATTTTTCAGGAGGCAACTCAGAGTGATTTGGGAATAGCCTATGCAGAGCATGGCCAATAAAACCTCCCACTTTCTTATTTTTCTGTACCTAGAGAACCATTTTCCAGTTGTAGGTTTGATGCTATGTATTTAGTAGTCTGTGCAAGTGGTCCACCATTCCTGACATTTATCAGAGATGAATTTATTAATGGTAGGTCTGAAGTCAGTATAAGGGAATTTTGCATTTGATTGGTTCATGTGTTGCACTTTTTTAGCTTTTGTATCAGCCCAGTCATTATCCTATATGCCAATGTAGTTTGGTATCCAGTATAGGGTAATGCTTTTGTTTTTCCTTGAGATGTGTTAGAATCTATTCAAGTCAGTAATTTGATAGTTAAAGGGGTGTTTGTTATTTTCTTGTTTTTTTAATGCTATAAGTACTGGCATAGTCAGCAAAGATGATGAATTCATTGTGTTAATTATGTCTAAAGCTGAGATTTCAGCACTGTATAACATGATTTTATTTGGGAGCCATTTTGATAGTTTTATTTTATTGAGGATGGTAACACATCTAATGTTACTTTTGTTTTTTGATTCATCTGTATATATGAATGGATGATCTGGGTGAGTTTTCTTGATGGCAAGATGATTAGTCGGTTGGGTTTTATAGCATATCAACCATTGTAGGTAATTTGATACCAAATCCTGTTTATACATATATATAGTAAATATGATTTGTAGATGCATAGTTTGTAGATAATATTTTTAAATGAGCCAGAGCTCATTTGTTTTTACACAATGAAATAGTTTCAAGTATTGCTATGTAACACTAACAATTTAACATCAGTCACTTGTTTGCTTCAATTTAGTTTTATTTTATGGCATAACAACCCTTGTAGGTTATTTAATGCCAAATCCTCTTTATACCAATTATGATTTGTAAATGCATAGTTTGTAGATAATATTTTTAAATGAGCCAGGTATCATTTGTTTGCATATAGTTAAATGGTTATACATATGATTGGCAAGCCAATTGTTTGTGGGAAATTTTATTTTTAAACGAGTCAGAGTTAATTTGTTTGCATAGTTAAATGGTTCCAAATATTCTAACATGAATAGTTCTAATTGATATTAATCATTTGTTTGCATTCACTTAAATGGTTTCAAATATTGCAATCTAACAGTTTTATTTGCACACAGTTAAATAGTTTCAAGCATCACTATGTAACCCTAACAATTCAATTTAGGCACACAGTTAAAAAGTTTCAAGTATTGCTAACCAACACTAATATTTCGATTCAACATTACTCATTTGTGAACACAGTTAAATTGTTTTAAGTATTGCTATGTATCACTAAAAATTCAACGAAACATCAGTCATTTGTTTACACACAGATGATCAAACAGTTCTATTTCTAACAATTCAATTCAACATAAGTCATTTGTTTACATACAGTTTGAATGTCAAACAATTCTATTTGGCTCATAGGTAAGACCCTATTAGGTGCTATCACTATGAGTCATAGTAGACCAAGGAGCAATGGCTATGAAGGGGTACTCCGTATTCCCCAAAGTTCCAGAGCTGGAGCCTCACCATCAGATAGTTTAATGCCATATCCAGGACACTTGTTGGGGAGAGGGTCTTACCTCTCTGCAGAGCTGCAGTTGGTGTATTCTATAGCCACAGCTAACTGAGCAGGTAGATGATTGGGTTGGTTTTAGGGTGTCTTAAGTCAAGTATTATTTTTGGTTGTTTTAACAACTAGGGAGGAATTTTGGACTGGATGAATTTGTGGAACTGTGCTGTGTTTTATTTTAAAAAACAATAGACTATGTATGTTATTGTTAGTAAAAGTTTGAAAAATCAATAGTAACCAAGGATTTGAAATGCTTAACTGTTTTGAAAGGAATCTAAATAAATAAAATCACCATAACATTAATTATTATTATCCTCATTGTAAAAGGTATTTTGTCAAGTGTCAATTTTAAGAAATTTGAAATGCTTATAAAAAGATATGAGAACACCAAATAAACAAAGATTAATTGAACTAAGTTATGTGAATCTATGTCCTATAGTTAACTTTTAGATTTATTCCCAAAAAAGACCAACAGATGTGCATTACATATACTCAAATTGAACAAAAACAATTTATTCTTCCACAGCTTTAAACAAATTAAATATAAAGGAATAAATAGGTAAATAAATAAATTCTTTTTCTTAAAATTTATACTCCTGTAATTTGGAAGTAAAATTCAATCAACTTTTTATTTGAATTTGGAAGTGAGGGGGTGGTATTTTACAATTGCCAAAAGGAAAATCTAAATGTTAAGTAAACCAAATACTTTCTTTTGTAATTCAATACTTAACAAGCTATATACCCATGTGACATTTAAAAAATTTTTTTTTAATATCCCATTAGGTTAAGAATTTTAAAATGCTAAGTGTACATTTCTAAAGCTTATCTAAAAATGCACCCACAGGTTTGAATTTTAATCTAGTTTCTGATGAGTGTCTATAAATACTTTTAGTTTCTTTGTTTAATGGCATATCAACAATTGTGGATTATTTAATGCCAAAGCCATCCTTGAAGAAGAACAGTGATACTATTTAACCCATGACTGGGGAGATAAGAGGATTCATAGTTTTTCAAGAGCATTAGTTCAAAAGTGAATGTAATAGTGTGACTGGAGTTCAAACTCACTTTCTTCAAGGTCACAATCCTACACTTTAGCTATTATGCCATAGGGACTCCCTTTCTATAAAGAGAGAGACTTTTGGCATCAATAAGGGATCATGGATTTAAGCTATATATCAATTAAATCACACTCTAAGAAAAAAAAACTCATCCCCACAATCAACTATGAAACATATCTAATTCAAATAACCATGGAATTTCACACAAATTTCAAGTACCCACATTTTTAAAAGATCTAGAGTGACACAAAGTAAGGGTTTAGTTTAGCATTACTGCAATTATTTGTGTATGAGATGTTCTATTTTTTCAAATTTTTCAGTCCAAAGGATAGGGGGTGTGTATTATATGTCAGAATTACATAACCTTTTTCTCCCAGTCACATCTCACTATATTCAAGAAAAGATGACAAACTTATGTTCATAGTCCAAACATGTGTCTTATGCAATTACGGAGAAATATCCACTGAAATGTGTGCTTATTCATAATTTTGTTTCTCTTTATTGTGAACTTATTTTTACCACAAGCTTATTGCATTTCTGTGAGAACATGTCCATGAGTTTGCTCTAAATACAATGTAGATTTTGTGTTTTAAGACATAATACGAACTATACAAATTCTTATGCATATTATATGAGTTTTTTCCAAAATTTTTTAGTGCAAAGTTAGGGGTGAATGTGATATATGAATAATTACAATATGCCTACACTGGAAATTACCAGCCCCCTAAAAATTTGTAAAGTTTTGAAAATTCCAAAACCTAATCAGCTAAAAACATTCAGGAGCCTTCTCAGTAATCACAAGAAAATCACAAGGAAGCTGAGTGAGTGAAAAGACAGAGAAACTGACCCAAATGGTTAAGACCGGGTGGTCTTAGAGTCCTCTTCGTGTTTGCCTCCAGGTCGTCTGCTTCAATAAGTTTGTAAGAACCGTCAGATATACTCCAACCCAAGGATAGAGACCTCTAATGGTCCTTAAAAGGACCTTTTCATATGTCAATGTAGAAGTAAGGTGAATGCGGCCACAAGATGTAGGATTATGCCTTAAGAACTTTGCTACTAGAAAATGTGCTAGCTGCCAGTCGGCTGAAAGGGATTATTTATACAGAGTGAAAGCTGTAGCACGCTACAGTGCCGTATGGACAGAGAGTTCGTCTATAAAAAGTAGAAGTGGAAATACAGTCCTTCTTTAGTCTGAGATAGGCTTTGAAAGATAATCCACTTTATTTTAATAGTGACTTCCAAATGACGAGCGATATTAATGTTGTAAAAATGTAGGTTTTTCTCTTTTTTAGCTGTTACGGCAGGTCAGGGCTACGGATGGTTTCATGATTTCCGGTCGTAGCCAGATGTAGTGTTTTTTAAGGGTTTTTGAGTAATCTGATTTGTTTATGTTTTTTGATGGGTCTCAACACACCTGTTTCTATTTACTTTTGTTGAAACAAGAAACATTGGGGGGGAAAAAAATCAAATCCTATATTGAGAATAACTAAACCCAAGAAACAGACCAAAAATATGCTCAGTCCTAACTTTGTAAGAGAAAGAACTTATATGAAGATTCATTTATATTTAGTTTTTAATCAGTTTTTCTTCCCATACCAACACAATACTGATCCAGTGACTCAATAAGAGCCTACTCTTTTTGAGTGAATGTTTCCAATGAAGAGTTTTGATGTTGAACAAGATTATAAACAAAACTAACAAGACTCTATACAGAAGGCAGGAGAAAAACAAACGAAACATTATATATATATATATATATATATATATATATATATATATATATATATACACACACACACACACACTTATATATAAAAGGCATAGTGAGAATTAGTTTGAAATCGCGAGTCATTGTATTCTCTAGCATCAAAATCGGGGCTCATCCTTGACTTTGGGAAATACTGTGGTTTGAACAAAAACCATTGACTTAACCTATAAAGCAAATTAACAACTCCCAAAAGAATTCTTCAAAAAAATTGAAAGATTCTTTCATGATACTGAGGAGAGATTATTGCGTCTAAGGATACAATCTAGATGCTTGAAATTTAAAAAAAAAATAATAAAATGAATAAATGATAATCCTTAGGAATTAGGTCAGATAAATAAAGCAGGATGCAATAAAATTTCCATGTTTAACTGATGGAATCTTAATAACATTTTTGCAACATAAAGCTAAGAATTCTTATAGAAACAAAAAAAAAGGTGGAGGTAAGGAAATGAAATATTTTCATAAAATTAGAAAAAATTTTGTTTTATCCAAGTTGTTTGCAGAAATTGTTGTGCAAAATGTCTCCAATTGAATGTAAACCATTTTTATTGCTGATTATAAAAGATTCTTATGTAAATGCTTAAATACATTCATAAAACATATCTTAATAGTTTCAAGCCACAACATAAATTAAGAAAACTTTTTTCAAAGTGATATTAATGTTTGACTGAAAGTGGATTTTAAAAAGTAACAGTACCTTCAAATCATTTAAAAAGGATTCATTTTGAGCTTGGAATAATTTTAACCACTCAACAGCAATAACTGGAAAGTCAATACGGCCTTCTTTGTAGGTGGACATAGAAATTTCCTTCCAGGTTTTTTTCCAAATGGAGGCTGAAATGAGAGGAAGATCAAAATATTGAAGTAAACAGATAAAATAAAAAGCTTTCTGCAAACACATATCCAATTTCTTCATTTAGCAAAAACAGTAAATAAGTATTTAATTGTTAGTGTATTTAAAATATAATTGCAAACACATTGTAACTAGCATTAAAAAAAAGTATCATATGATTAGCAAATATTTTTATAAATATCCTTGCTTGATTAACTATCATTACAACTAAAGTTGGAGAGGCAGGTAGTACATAGAATGGAATTAGTGATCAGAGTTCAAATTCCAAATTTCTCTTCTCTCTTTAGTTATGGGTAAAATAGTAAAGCAGACCAAACTCTTTAGCCTTGATGGGTGACCAGTCTAGGAGCAGGATAATTGAATTTAAAACCAGGTTTAGCAGGTTGGCAGTGGATAACAGTTGATTGAGAAAACAAAGACAAGAAAATGGCAGATTGCTGATTTCATCTCTTTCGGTGACATCTTCCCAATAGAAGGGACTTGATAAAAAACAAAATTTGAGAATTATTAGTGATATAAGATTAAAAACAACATACAATTGAGATGTATCTGAATCTTATTTTAATTGAGACATTATAAAAGTTTTAAATACTTCAAATGGCAGCACATACTTCACTTTGATTTTCAAAAAAGAAAAACTTTGTTACTATACTAAATGCATTTTTATAAAAGAACATTTCTAGAGACTGATTTTAATGGCATGTCAACCTGTCTAGGGTTATTTTATGCCTAGAGATTAGGAATCACATTTATGTTCATATTTACATTTGTGTAGTTGTTTAAGAGTTGTTTTTTTTGCATTTGGTCCTATCAAATAGGAATAATCTTTAAACATCTATTTGAGCCAAAGATGGAACCCTAACAAGTACTACCACACTGACTCAGAGTGGACTTGTAAGTAATGACAAAAAAAGGGATACTCAAAATTCCTCAGATCTTCAGGACTGGAGCCTTATATGTAAATGTAGCATAGTATCATAACCAGGACACCCCATTTTAATGGGAAAAGAGGGACTTACTTCTTTGCAGGGATATAGTCACCATAGTCTAAGCTCTGCCAACAGGGCACTATATTTTGATATCTAAACTATGAGTAAATTGTATTCATTTTTAGCAAAGTAACTGATTTTATCAAGACAAAATAATTTATTCTCTTATTTATCTCATAATTCACACAATTAGTATGTACCAATAAACTTACAATTAACAATGCACTTTTTATATATCAAATATTAACACTGATGTTTTCTTTTAAAACTGATAGTAGTTGTGGTTGGTTGTTTTTATGGCATGTCAACTCTTGTTGGGTTATTTAATGCTGAAGTATTTTCTTTTGTTGCAATTATAGGATTTCAAATAACTAATGATAATAATCATTTACAAACAATCATAGCATCAAGTATTCCATTCTAATAATCATCATAAAGATCTATTTAATCCAAAGATGAAACCCAAACAGTTATCATTCTGAAAGAGTGACTCGGCAGTTTTCAGAAGTTTAGTGTCATATCCAGGACAACATGTTTTTGAGAGGGTGGAGAGTACTACTACTTTTGCAGGTGATGCAGTGGGTGTATCTTAAGGTGATTTTTAGTAGTTTGTTTTCTTAAAAGTTATATTGAAATTTCTCACACTTTATTATAAAAAAAGAAACAAAAAAAAATATTCAAGGATGAATAGAAGAATATTTTGTTATAGAAAAATTATCCATGTAAATAGGTGAATTTGAAGGAAAATATTGTCTCCCAATAACACTGAATTGTTTACTCAGTGAATTGAAATAAGGCATTTCAAACTAATTGGTAATTCTTTGTTGCAACCACAGTTTTTTAAAGAGTTTTTAACTGGAAAAAAATCAATCACAATTTGATCTTCAGGATTAAAAGGCTTTAAGGTTCACAAGATTAAAAATTAGCTAAAATGAATAATTTGGATCTTTCATATTAATCAAAACTTTCTACACAAAAGCTAAGAGGAAATTATGTTCTTTTCAATGATCACTTTAGTAACAATGTAAACATCTTAAAGTTTAAATTACTATCCTTGTTTTCATTCCACTTTCATAGTTTCTATCTTCTGTCAAAAACAATATTTGCTTAAAAGGTTTAGCATAATACTGAGCATAGGTTGACATCACTGACACTGATGTATTTACTGCCATTAAAGTCGCTCCTTTAAAAGACAAATTATATGCATTTCACACATGATGGAAGCTTTTGAAATGTTTTGAAGTTACATGAAAGCAAGTTGTAATTTAAAAGAAACATGTCATTTATTACTTTCTTGTATTCAATTTTCAGCTTTGTGTAAAATTTTAATCTTGTAAGTTCTGATATGGTTATAGCACAAAATTTCAGACTGAGCCCTATTATAGAAGGTTGTTCAGAAAATAATGTCTGAATAAACTTATTTCTGAATTAATGAATTTAAACTGTTTTAATCAGTCAACTTGATCCCCGAATTTCTATGATTAATGAAAAAACTTATTTATATTTGTAGCATAAAACTAAAAATTTTAAACACACTTTCTACTTCTTCTTTGGAGCAATATTTTTTGGCACAAAAAGTGTCTGAAGGTTTGGATAAAAAAATTTTTAAAAATGGTAGTCAGTGGGTGAGAGATTAGGAGAATATGGTGGTGTGGCCAAGTTTCATTTCTCAAGTCAGTGAGCTTCTGTAGTGTCATCCTGGCAACATGTTGATAAGCATTGTCATGAAACAAAATTATGACCAAGCTTGAACTTATGCAAAAAAAAAAAAAAACCCAACTTTTTTCATGTAAAAACTTCATATAAACTTCAAAATCAAATTCTAAAAGAAGAGAGAGAAAATTAACAAAGTGGACACTTTAATCATTAGGAATGCAAATCTTTTTTATACAACTACTATTAAGATATGTTTGAATGGAATTTAAACAGTTTATACTAAAATTAGACAGCATTTTCTGAATAACCTAATACTTTATACCATAAGCCTGATTTTTCTGAATTCTCTGAGCTCTGATAGTCAAGTGGCTAAGGGTTTAAAAGGTTATACAACTGTTTAAGTTAAAGTAGAAGGTTCAGATTTGGGAATATTGATTAAATGTATCATCTAATATTGTTCCAAGAGAAAGAATATTTTCTTGCAATCATAATACAGTTTAGAACCTATACAGATTTCGAACATTTTCAAAATTTCAACAAGATGAAACCTCTTGAAGATCTTGAAAAATTACTGAAAAAGATTTGAAACTGTAGTTGTAGACAACAACATTTGAAACATTCTTTAATAATTAAAACCCCACTTGATACCTTTTGTATCAGGAAACGGAAGGACATGGCTTTAAGAAAAAAAATGAACCAATTTTGGTTAGACATAAATTTCTAATTTCCAATGTGCTCAAATCAATTTAAACGCATTCAATTCCAGCATACTATTGGCTTGAAAGACACAACATGGGCTTTATCTATTAAAGACTTTATTGAATAGTTGAGTAGAAAATTATAAATAACTCTTTGAAAAGAATATGACACTAAACTGCATTTGATGGTGAAGCTCCAGTTCTGGAGAGGGTGGAATACTTCTTCATTGTCATTACTCCCAGGTTCACTGACCTGAAGTGGTAACACCTGTTAGCTGTTTGAAAATTATCATCAGATAGGAATACTTGATACCATATAATTGTAAATTATTTGTATTAAGAATAGCTATTTGAAGCTATAATTGTTCAGCAAGTATTATTACTATTATTATTAGTTAATTGAAACCATAAAACTGAGTGCAAACAAATTATTATTTAGTAGAAAATATTATCATCATCATCATCTACAGATTGTGAATTGCTATACTCATCTTGGTTATTAAGTTTAGAATTCTTGGAAGGTTACCAAGTATGATAAAAGGCACCTGAAGAAGGCCAGACAGTACAGTAGCAGAAACATTGTGAGTATAGTAACCAAAATGAATATAACAGTCTGTAATGTGTAGATAACAATGCCTCATCTGAGAAATATAGACATAGAAATTACTTGAAACCATATAGTTGTATAAATTATTTCTATTAGAAATACTTGAGAGCATAAACAACTACATAAAAATGTACACGTGATTCTCTAACATATAGGCATAAAATAATCCTAGACAGGTTGATATGTCATTAAAATCAATCAAGAAATCTTTGAAAAGAAAAAATATCTTGGATTTCAGCCAAAAAAAATATTTTGTACATATTACAAATAAATATTTAACATTTCACTACTTTATTATCAGATTTACTTTTACTTGTTAAAAGTAAAGCTGATAAAAATAAATTCTAAAAATGATCTAAACTCAGTCAATATTTTTTATGTGTAGTTATATTTCTTCAGTTACAAACATATTTAATTTCTGAAGAATATTTATGAACTTTAGCTAAAATAGTAATGAAATCAAGCTATACAATAATAGGTCTGATTAAAAAAAAAAAATTGAAATTTTTCATTTTATTTTTTAACCAATGTAATTGATATTCATTAAGTTTAAGGGAGTTAGGAAGATGGCATTTATCAGTGAGGAAGGCTTTCTTGCTTTGAAAATCAGCAACTAAAACCATTAAGTCAGTGAGAAGACATTGCTAATATGTTCATATAAATTTTGAAAAGAAATGAGATTTTATTTGAACTTATGAAAAAATAAAGGACTGTATACGAGGATCATTAAATAAGTTTCCAGACTTTTTTTTGTATGGACACTTTTATTGATAATACACACATGAAACTCTAGTCCCCTTCGAAGTAATCTCCTCTGGCTACAAGGCACTTGTTGTACCATTCCAACAACTTCTCGAAGGCCCCATAGAAGTCTTCTTGTGTGAGCATGTCAATGACCTTCCTCACAGCCTCTTTCATCTCCTCAATTGTCTCATAATAACAGCCTCTGAGCTTAAGGAATAACCAAAAGTCACAGGGAGCAAGGTCTGGACTATAGGGACAGTGAAGAACTGTCTTGATGCCCATTTTAGTCAAAGAGTCTGTGACAAGGATGGAGTTGTGGACTGGTGCATTGTCCTGGTGGAAATGCCACTGACTTGATTTGAAGAGTGCTGGCCTCTTCCGACGGAATCTCTTCCTGAACTCCCTTAAATAGTAACCTTAACCTTAACCCTAACCCTTTGGCCAATCAACTCTGGTGTTCTGACTTCCTTACTCCTCCCACACCTCTCATCATCCCTCACAGACTCCCTGGCTTCTTTGAATCTCTTATGCCACTCAAAAACTGATGCTTCATTCATGCAAGATGCTCCAAAAGCAGTCTGAAGCATTCCATACGTTTCTGTGGCTTTTTTCCAAGTTTAAAACACAATTTTATTGCATATCATTCTTCTAAAGTGTCCTCACGTCCAGATAGTATTTTTGAAATTCACCAGGTGTGATAATTGCTGCTATAGCTGTTGATTTGAACCTGAAATCATAAAAATTGGTCAGTCATAAGATGTATAGCAATAATATACTGTATTTTCAAGAGTCTACAACAATTTTCAATGCCAGTACAAAAAAGTCTGAAAACTTATTGAATGCACTGCGTATATAAGTGGTAGTACCTATATACCAATGTAATGAACAATTTTTTAAGACCAATTTTTCACCTCAAAACAAAAAACAAGGGATCATTCATTACACTAGACATGTTTTTGAACACAAGCTTACCTTCACTCTTTAGACAATATATAATAAAACACCTTTTTGTGGCAGATCATTCATCACTAGAGTATATATGGTATGTATAGATAATTGGCATAATGGTTAGGGTGTTCTCCAATGGCCCGAGAGACCTGGGTTCAATCCCAGCTAGAGTCATACCAAAGACTTAAAAAATGGTACTTGATGCTACCTTGCTTAACACTCAGCATTATAATGTAAGGATCATGGGGAAAGTGGAGCAATCCAGAGAAAAGAGTAGCACCTTCTCCTACACCTCAGTGTAGTAGCTATGGGAAAGGGAGCATTTGGGTTACCCTCGATTACAGTCGCCAACTTTACTTACTTTAAAGATAAACCAAACACATACAAAATTAAATAACAGTACTCACTTTTTAAGGTATAGTTTAAAAAGACAACATATCTCAAGATGGATTCCTCTTTTTTAAAAATGAAAAAATCTAGTTTATTTTAAAACCTTTGAAGGCTTGATTGACAATTCCTCAAAGTTTGGTTGAAAGCATACCAATAATGGTAGAGTCTTAGCTGTATAGAGATTTGGTGATTATAAATACAGACAAAATGGTGCAACTGAAAAGTTTATGGTATTTGAACAGATTGGTCAATCTTCATTTATCATGTTACCTATTGTGTTTCATGCATTCCTAGACATTTCTCAAATCTCTGAAAATCTCTCCAACAGAAGAAAAAAATCATTTTCTATTAATTTATTTTTCTTTGCAAAAGCCAATTTACACCTCAAGTTCCTTGAACTTTTGGATAGTATCTTGTTTAAATGTAAGAGAAACATGTTCTGATTTATTTGGAAAACAAAAATCCTGTAGATGAAAGACATTGTTAACATTGGTAATATATGAAGAAAATCTTTCTAGAAAAAAAATTTAAAAAAATGAAAATACACATTTAATTTTTTTTCTTGACTGCATGAATTTATAGAAACAAATCTGCTTATTATGTAAGAGATAAAAATCAATTAAAATCCACTGTCTCTGTTAATTAAATGTTGATTGTTAACAAGTGTGTGTGTGTGTGTGTGTGTGCTTAAATTAGCTTCATTTTGTTTGAACCTTGAAATGAAAGAGTATATTTTTACCTTAAAGAATAAAAAGGACATTTTATAATTTTTGCCTTGTATAACCCAGACAGGAGGAAAAATAAAATCTATGTCCTATGTGATTAGTTCTGCTTGGTCCATTTTGCCATGGTAGTTTGTTGTGATGAATGGAAAAAAGAAACAAAAAAAAAAATGGATACAATCACTAAATCTTTTGTCACTTTGTGCTGCAGCCTTCCTAACCACAATAAGACAGCCAATTACTTGTTGGCTCAGAAAAATAATTTCAAAAGAAAAATCCTGATTTCAATCACTTCAAAGTCAACATTCAGGGTCTGTAAACATAAACAAATAGGGGAAAAAAAAACAAACCCTCCCCTCCCCCAAACCACTCTACAGATTTCACTAAAAGATATTGTTTAATCATTGTTAGATAGTAAAAGAGCTACATATTAGCAACGCAAAATGTAAATTAGCAGAAAGAGTCCATCTAAAACAGTAATATTCTTAAACAAACAAATTTAGCATAATATAATTATCAAACTGAGAAATTTAAACCTTCAGACAAGTATACAATGTAAAATTATCATAATGCTAGTAAAGCAGCCTTCACAGCATGATTTGATGTCAATTGAAAGTGGGTTTATCACATGGCAAATTTTGTTTCTTTATTTTCTATACTATAAACCATGTTTAGAAAAGTTATCATAGTATGAACAGCCTTAATAAAAAAAAAAAAAAAAAAAAAAACAGGTTTAGTCAGAATTTGAACCTGGTCAGCCAGTTGTATGTTCAGCTTTAACTATTTTTCACCTTCTCCACAATTTCACTTATTTGATCTGTTTAGCTTTTTGATTCATTGAAAAGTTATTAATGTTGTCAAGAGTTTACATGATATATATATATATATATATATATATATATATATATATATATATATGTGTGTGTGTGTGTGTGTGTGTGTGTGTTGAGTTATAAATAATTTCCACTTTTGAAAACCAAGTTGTAAATACAAATATCAAACTTCCAATGTTTTAAATGCAAAAATTCTCCAAAAATGACCCACATCTTGTTGGACTGTTTGGGGGAGGGTAAAGAGTACAAGTTGTCCACAATCTGGTAGATTGTATTTATAGACTTGCTGGTGAGTAGCAAGAGGAGATTGGCCAATCAGCGATGAGAAGAGGCACATAAAAGGAGGGGCAAATTATCCTCATTATCTTACCATATTGCAGTCTTCTACTGACAAGACGTATCTTTTGTATTAAGAATTCCACAACTAGAGGACAAAATGGCTACCCGAATACCAACAAGTTATGGGCCCAGGACATCAAAATAGTTTTTTAATGGCAACAAATCCAAGTATGAATTGTGGGAAGTAAACTTACTGGGATATCTTAAAATTCAACATTTACACCATATTATACTGTCACCAACAGATCAAAGTGACAATATGGATTTTGTAGAAAAGAATGCAACTGTTTTCCCTGAACTCATTAAATATTTCGATGACAAAAGTTTATTGTTAGTAATGAGAGATGCAAAAGACAATGGGCGCAAAGCATTAAGGATGTCAAGAAAACATTATCTATCGAAAGGAAAGCCGAAAGTTACTTCCCTCTATACTGAACTAACATCTATGAGGAGATTGGAATCAGTCTATTACAGACTATATAATAAGGGCAGAGAATATTTCCAATCCTTTGAAAGAAGCTAATGAAGTTATAAGCGACGGATTTCTAATTGCCATGGTTCTACAAGGGTTGCCTCCTAATTTTAAACCTTTTGCAACAGTTATGACCCAGAATAAGAAAACTAACTTTTTCTGAATTTAAGTTATGTTTGAGAAGTTATAAAGAAACAGAGTGTATGTTATCCCCCCCCCCCCCGATGAATCCAACAATATATTACAAATGAAAACTACATTGAAAAGACATAAACCGAGGAATAAACTTGAGGTAAGAACCCATTCATGTTACGATTGTAAATCAACAAATTATAACTATAGTAATTACCAGAAACCTCATCACAATAGTAAAGACTATAATATCCCCCACCCCAGAAGAAAAATATTATTTGCTACACATCTACAATAAAAAAAGATCATAAGGCTTTCCAATGCCAAAATAAAAGGAGAAAAGATTTTTGTCAGAATATAAAAACTTATTCAAAAGCCAAAACTACTTTACTTTAGGATATGATATTGTTTCAGACAAAAGTAATTAGTTGGTGGACTGCAGGGCTACAGAACATGTAATAAATGATAAATCAAAATTTATTAATTTTTATCAAAATTTTGAACCAGGGAACCATTTTGTTGAATTGGCTGATGAGAGCTAAGTGAATAATATAGAACTGAAAAGAGGAAATGCCTATATTTATTTAGGCAATAGCAAAGGAGACATCTGTAGATGTATCTTTAAAAATGCTTTATACATCCCAACTTTTAAACAAAATACATTTCAGTACAAGCCACAATAAAAAATGGTGAGTATATAAGTTTTGAGTGTGACAACTCCTAATCAATTTACCCTAATGAAACAGTTTTTAACATAACAGAGAGGCCATTTGTATTATCTGAAAAATGTCATTTCAGCCAAAAATGCCACTTATGACTTAGATAGTTGACATAAAATATTAGGCTACTGTAATGAATCTGATATCAGTTACCTAATTTAGTAAAAGGAATGAAGATAAAACTGACTTCAAATTATGCTCTTAACTGTGATATGTGTATTCAAAGAAAGATGTCTAATGATAGAAATAAGACTCTAAATTGCAAGGCAATAAAAATTTTGCATTCATGCATGGTGAAAAGAAGGTTATAGATATGTACTTAATTTTATTGATGACTATTCTGGTCTTATAATGTTATATTTCTTAAAACATGAGTCAGACACTTTGCTCGCTGTAAAGAAATATCTAGTGGACATTGCTCCTTATGGCCATGTAAAATGTTTACAGACGGATAATGGGACTAAGTTCACTTCTGAAACCTTTCAATAGTTGCTTGTGGATAACAGGATTAAACATCAGAAGTTGGCCCCTTATTTGCCACATCAAAATGGGACCATTGAACATTCATGGAGAATTTTATCTTCTATGGCAAAGTGTCTCCTTATTGAGTCAAAACTATCCAAAAACTTGTGGATTTATGCACTGATGGTTTCAGCATATGTTAGAAATCATTGTTATAATAGAAACACAAGAAAAACCCCATATGAAAATTTCACCAGTTTGAAACCAAATTTAAATAAGATGCATATTTTTGGTATGACTTGCTTTTATTATATACAAAATAAAACGAAATTAGATCCTTGCTATGAAAAAGGCATCTTTGTTGGCTACAATAAATAAAGTCCAGTTTATTTGATTTATTTTTCAGAATCAAAAGGCAATTAAAAGAGTTAGGTGTATAAAATTCACCAATTCTTATGATATTAGCCCTCTATTGAAACAGGAAGATGAATAGAACTGAATTGCCAGACTATATAAGCCACACATGAAAAAAAACTGAAAGACAACCTGAATATCAAAGGGGAGGGGCAAATAAGATGGTATCCAACCCAGCAGAGAAGAAAACCTGATTTTTTGCAGCTGAAAATTTCAAATTTAGTGGCATTGACTACTTTTATATAATGCATACAATCCCCACTAATTATACAGAGACCATTAACTCAGAAGACTCTAAATATTGAGTTCCTGTTATGTGAAAGGAATTTGATTCCCGAGTAGAAAATAATACTTTTGAATGATAGAAGGCTCCAAAGGATAAAAATATTGTAGAAAGTAGATGGGTATATACTCTGAAATATAAACAGGATGGAAGTTATGAGTATAAAGCCCGATTTGTAGTCAAGGGCTACTCGCAAATATATGGTAAAGATTATAGAGAAACTTTTACCTTAACGACAAATATATCTTCCATAAGATTACTATTACAAGTAGCAGTCCAATATGACTTACTAATCCATCACATGGATGTTAAGAGTGTATATTTAAATGCCCCCTTAGACTACGAAATATATGTTGAGCCACTAAAAAGCTTTGAAGGTAAAAATGGGAATTATGTTTGGAAACTTTGAAAATCTTTATGTAGGTTAAAACAGAGTGGTTGAACCTGGAATAAGACATTCCATTTTTATTTAATTACACAAAATTTCGAGCAATCACCTATGAACCCTTGTATGTATGTTCAGGATGTCAACAATCAAATATCTATCATTTTAATATGGGTAGACGATATATTAATAGCTTCAAAAACTGAGGCAGACTTAATGAAAGATAAGGTAAAATGATTCAAAATAACTGATCTTGGGAAATTATCCTGGTTTTTAGAATACAATTTGAATGTTAAGATAGTACTATTAAAATGTATCAATCTAGATATATTGAGAAAATATTATCAAAGTTTAGCATAGCAGATTGCAAACCATGCCCAACTTCATGTGAAATGGATATAACGAAAACATGACAAAGTTGATTTAATAGACCACAAACCTTATTGTTAAATTATTGGTAGTCTGATATATATCATAGTTGCAAAAAGACCAGATATTTGCGATACAGTTACTAAGTTGTCTTAAGACCTAGAAAAACCAAATTCTTTCTATTTAATGAAAGCAAAGCACGTCTTGCCTTATTTAAAAAGCACAATCAATCAGTCACTAAAGTTGGTGACTGTAGTCGAGGGTGATCTGAAGGCTCCCTTTTCGATAGCTACTACACCAAGGTGTAGGGGAGGGTGCTACTCCTTTCTCTGGATTGCTCCACTTCACCCTTGATATATACCTTATATTGCTGAGTGTTAAGCAAGGGGGTATCAAGTAGCATTTTAAAAATATTTGGTATGACGTGACCTGGGACTGAACCTAGGACTCCCGGATCATTAGTGAACACTCTACCCACTAGGCCAATGAGCCGGTTAAACCCCTGAAATTAGAGGGATTTTGTGACACAAATTGGGCTAATTTAAGTGATAGGAAAAGCATGAGTGGATATTGCTTTAGATTGGCAAAAGACAACCCAATGATTTCATGGAAATCTAAAAAGCAAAATTCAGTTACTTTGTCAATTTGCAAAGTGGAATCTATTGCTATTTCATTAGCAAGTCAAGTAGCCTTGTATCTTAGGGGACTATTGAGAACTGTAACAGAGCTAGGGTCCCTCAAACACCCAACTATTCATTGAGATAATCAATCCAGTACTGTTTTGACAAAAAAACCAGTCATCCATCAAATATCAATACATATTGATATAAAATTTCAGTTTATACCTAATGAAATAAATAAAGGGTGTAATCTTTTGATTTACATTGAAACAGAAAAAAAATGTAGCTGACATGTTTATGAAGCCAATGATAAGAATAAAATTAAATACTTTCATAAAGGTTATAGTGGGCATTTAGTCTTAACTTAGTGAATAAGGCATCTTAGCCCAGTCAACTGAGGCAGGAGAATACATAAACTGCATCTCAGCAGAGGGATACCCCCCCCCAAAGGAGTGTCCTGGATATGACATATAATTAGCCAATTATTTATGACAAAAAAAGTAAATAAATAAATCACTAACAGTGTTTTTGTATTAATTATCTTTTTTCTCAAAGATTAAGTAGAAGGAGAAACATACAATAAATGTATTATTATTAATAATAACTTTTTAGAAAATTTAAAAAATAAGGAAAGAAAAAACCCAAAACAATTTTTGATTTAACATATTTCTTTTTAAGATGGAAGATTCCATTTTATACCCCCAAACAGGGTGGAGTGTTGGACTGTTTGGGGGAGGGTAAAGGGTACGAGCCATCCACAATCTGGTAGATCTTATACCCCCCCAAATAGGGGGGAATGTTTGACTGTTTGGGGAAGGATAAAGGGTACACGCCATCCACAATCTGGTTGATCGTATTTATAGACTTGTCAGTTAGTAGCAGGAGGAGATTTGCCAATAAGTGAGGAGAAGAGGCATATAAGAGAAGGGGCAAATTATCCTTATTATCTTACCGTATTGCAGTCTCCTACTGACAAGACATATCTTTTGTATTAAGAATTCCACAACTAGAAGACAAAATGGCTACATTCCAACATACACCCTAGTAGGGTTTGAGTAGCCCTTGGGATAAAGGTTTCTGGCACTAGACTAATATCTAAACACCTGTTAGCCCAGTCAGCTTGGACTGTAGAATATACTGACCACATTTCTACAGAAGGGTAAAACCCCTACTTCAATGAGTGCCCTGGTTATGACACTAAACCATCTGACAGTGAGGTTTCAGTTCTGAAGCTTTAGGGAATGTAGAGCACACCTTTATTGTCATTACTCTCAGGTCCACTCAGACTTAGAGTGACAATACCTGTTAGGGTCCCATCTATGGATCAAATAGAAATATTCAGTCATTTATTATACTTAGAACCATTTAACAATGTAAAATGAATAATGTTGAATTGAATTATTAGTGTTGAATAGCTATACTTGGAATCATTTAACTGTGTGCAAACAAATGATTACCTGATTAAAGTCATTCTGATTTCAGTACAGAAAGAGAGTGCATAATTTAATCTAAAATCTCACATTCATTAAAATGAAGGAACTGAAAGTGCATATTCGACATGTAATGTTGTGTGAGATTAAGAATAACAAAAATGCTACAGAAACAGCTAAGAAAATTTGTAGTGTTTATGGCCAAGGTATCAAATTCAAAACTGGTTTTCAAAGTTTCATTTTCGTGATTGATCATTGAAAGATCAACCCAAACCAGGATGCTCATTAGACCTTGATTTAGATTAGTGGTTTTCAAAGTGGGCGGTACTGCCCCCACCGGGGGGGATATGAACTTTCAGAGGGGCACTGGTGAATAAACAGTCAGATGTGGGTGTTGAAATTGTGAAGGGGGCATTGGAGTAATTACAGTAAAATGTGATGTTGGTGTTGGTAGAAAGGCCGGAAAAACGGGGCGATTTAAGTGTCCCCCAGTCACTGCAACTAGATGTACGTGTCACGTCTGTATCCAGAACTCTCTTCGTAAGGGACAATTTTTCCCTGGTCACCGCTTTCCCCTTTGTTTACTTCCCGTTTTCTCACTGTGATGTTAAACTTTCTGCCCCTTTTTAACTCTGTTACTTTTATTTCTTGTTTCTTCTCCCCTTCTTAATTTCTCTTTTGGGTTGCCTTAAGCTCTGCTCTTGGGAGTTTATCCTCTCTTTATTAATTAATCTTAAACTCTAGGTATCGCGAAAGCTACAAGACTTATTCTTCTCGGCGGGACTTTCTTCCATTCCGCCAGACATTTTTCTTTCCGACTGTTAAATATAAAGAATTGAGACTACTCCCCCCACAGCATATGTAGAGACGCCTTTTTAACCACTCGTTCTTATCACACTCTCCTTTATGCTCAATCCTATGTACTGGAACTCTGAAACTTCTTCGGATTTAATTTTAAACAAGTGACACAGTCTTTCGATGACCTTGGCCTGAAAAATCTCTGACCCAGCAAAGCAAAAATCATCCACATGAGTTACAATTATACCATGCAGTTTGTCTCCAAAATACCATGTAAATATGGCTTGATCATATTTTGAGACTACTGCTCCAGACTTCAATAATTCCTCCCTAAGAGTCAGGTACCAGGACCTTGAAGCATCAGATAAACCATATACACACTAAGAGAGCTTCCAAATATATCCAGGAGGAACATTGGCTTCTTTAGGAGGTTCCAAATAGACCAATTGATCTAACTCTTTGCACTGTAAGAACGCTGTTTTAATGTCCATTGACTTGCATGTGCAATGGTTAGATGCCATTATGGCCAAAGCTATACGTAGACCTTCCTTGGAGCATGTTGGAGAATCATTTCTTATATTTCCAGCATCTCTGTCCTGAAAACCTCTGGCCACAAGTCTAGCCTTGCAAACTTGTTTGTTGTTTACATTTTTATGAGTATAAACTCATCTTGTAGATATTCTGGGTTGGCCTTGGTCAGATACTTGGGTGTAGTCTTTATTTTTGATCCAGCTTTGGAGTTCATTCTCTCTTGCTGTTTCCAGGTCACGATCAAAAGAGGAAGTCATTATGTTTTCTTCATCACCAAAGGTATGTTCATCACTTGTTGGTTTAATTTCACATGCTTTCCATTCTCTTACTCCATGCTCAAAATCTAGCCAAAATGGTTCACCCTGTTCCATAGCCACATTCATTAAATGCTTGTTCTTGCCTGTGGCTTTGCCTGCCCTACTTATGACATTCAATTTTTTCCATTCCGAATCATCATCATTGGCAAGTTTACACTCAATTGTTTGTCCTGGTTTGGGAAGCTCAATTTTTTTTTTTATTGGAATTTTGTTTGGGTAGCCCATTTCTCACAGTTTGATGTTGTTCAACATGATCATTTAGGGTCCCTAATTTTTCTTCTACATTATTCTCTCCAAAAATTGAAATGTTTGAAGTTTCTTTTGGTCCAACTTGTGAAGTAGTGGGTTCAACCATGGATTCACTTTCAGAGGAATTTTGATATACTACTGGATGAGGAACTAGACGACAAGGGTGCACTCTTACATATGTGCCCCCATCCTATAAGAGTTCCTGGACCAAGCCATCTATCACAGAGATTTCTATTATAAAAACCAACATCACCATTTTTGCATGACTGAGTTATACTTATTCTCACTTGATGTCAAAGTGCACGTCTTAATTTTTCCGAAGACTCACACATTATAAACTGTTTTCTAGCAGCATGCATAGCATTGAGGTTACTGGCAACAACCTCACTGGCGGAGACACCTTCTAATGCAGGGAGTTTGTTAATCAGAAAGGAGGGTAGGTTGGGATTCCTATCAAAAACAAGTTGGTTGGGACTAAATCCGTGAACACTGTGCAGTGTATTTTTGGCACTTATAGCCCATGCTAGTGCTATTTCAAAGCTACAATGTGTGTCCTCTAGAGTCTTCTTCACCATTTCTCCCAATATCCCATTATGTCGTTCATTTAACCCGTTACTCCATGGGCTTTCAGCAGCAGTAGTACGCACAACAATACTTAAATTCTGTGCTATGTCCCGAAATGACTGGTTGTTGAATTCCCTGCCATTATCAGTCAAGATAGCTTCTGGAGTTCCAAAATATGTTATCCATTGCTTAAATATAGTACTGATAATGTCAGAACTCTCTTTACTAGAAATCCTGACTCCAACACTGTCATATGGTCAACCAGGTGTACTACTTTATTACCACTTATTTCTTTGATATCCATGGCAACATTTTCATTAAAATATGATCCTAATGTAAATCCAACAATAGGTTTAGGTTCAGTCTTTTTGTAACAAATGCATACTTCACATGAACTTGGGAGTGTTTGCAAAATTTTTATAAATTCAGGATCTGTCACCCTTGCATTTTTAACTAAGTTACATAATTTCTTACTACTAGGATGACTAAATTGTCTATGTAACTTTGTTGCAATTTTAATTTTTTCTGCCGTATTTTTAGAAGAGATTTCTTTAATAAAAAGTATGTGTTTGAACTTACGTTTGTATGGTAGAGGTTTGGTAATAGGAATGTAGTAATGTCCAGATGATGAGCGACTCAATGGAATTTTCTTTGTTAACATTGTAACACTGTCCTCCTCAAAATTGAGGCAAGTTCCAGCTCTTTTCATGGCATCTTTGCTCAAGAGAAGTAGGATGTCGAGTCCACAACATCAGTGATAATACTGACTTCAATATCAGCGATAACACAGGGTAGAATCACCTTGTAGAGAGAGTTCAGTTTATTTCCATCGCCGAATTTAAAGGTTCTCACTCCTTTTTTTTAAACTATTTTTTTCTTTTGTGCATCCGTTAATGTTTCAAGAAAACATTTATACCATTTTGTTCTACAAACAATGCTGGATGCACCACTATCTAGAACCGCAGAGCTAAGCGTTTCACCCAAAAAAATTTCGCTGCTGTTCTCGCGTTTTTGCTGACTCATAAGAACCACGTGGACCACGGAAGAATCCTCCTCTTTTTGGTCACCATGTTTATTCCTGCTACTATGAACGTAAGGACAGTCATAAGACCAGTGAAACTTGCAGCCACAATTAAAACATACAGTAATGTTACCTGCTTGATCTAGTGGGTTTAATTTCTTTTTGTTAGTGGAGCATGTTTTATTCTTATTGCCCTGTTGTCTTCCACTGTGGTTTATCTTTCTTCGCCAATTATTGAAACGCAAATCACCTCGATATGAGGAGCGACCATAATATACTTCAGTAGGGTCCATTTGGTTATTTTCTGCATAGTTAATAATATCCATTTCGTTTTTTACCATGACAGGTGAAGTATTGGGTGATGAATCATCAGAAGAATGTTTATGCATAATCCTCCATAATTGTCCTGACATGGAAGATAGTGTTAACTCGCCGACAGTAGCCTTGACCAATTTTTTGTTACCTGGGGTGAGGTTGGCACTCTTTAGTGCTCTAAAGGCAAGTACAGGTTCTGGTAAAAGAATGTTAAAGTCCTTTAATTTGGTGACATGTCGGCCAAAGTCATTCAGGAAATCTTCCAATGACGTCCCAGGCGGCCTCCAATAGCTTTCAAATGTCTTTCTAAGTTATTTGAAAAAAGCTGTTCCGAAAGTCCTCACAGTTTACAGTGTGATCCATTGACAACACTTAGCGGCAAAGAATTTGAATGAGAAGCTACATGAATCCTTATCGACTGTGATTACTGCAGTCAACAAAATCAAAGCTCTCAATTCTCAACTGTTCCATCAACTGTGTATTGAAAATGACGAAGATTTTCAATGCCTGCTTCTCCATACAGAAGTTAGGTGGTGGTCGAAAGGTAACTGTTTAGAAAGGTTTTACACACTATTTAACAACGTTCTGGATTTTTTTCAAGAATCCAGCCCTGAGCTTTACGACAAACTGAAATCAACTAAGACAGATATTGCTTATCTCACTGAAATGTTTTCCAAATTCAATGAAGTGGATTTGCAGCTGCAAGGTGATGAGACTTCATTAATGAAAACCAAGTCTGCCCTCTCGGAATTCCTCTCAAAATTACAGCTCTACAGCAGAAACCTTGGATGCCGCAAATTCCATCAGTTTCCTTGTTTGTCTGACTTGGAGAAGAAAATAGGAGTGAAGGACGATGACATTGCTGTGTACTGCGCTCATTTAGCGGAACTCCACAGGGATATGTCAGTCAGATTCAACGACCTATTTTCTCTTGAAATCCCTGGCTGGGTGATCGATCCATTTACTGAACCCAGCACAGAGGTGCCAACCCATCTAGAAGAGGAACTTGTAAGTTTGCAAAATGATGAGGATCTGAAACCAAAGTTCAAAACCTCTTACCAAGCCTTTTGGATGCAAACAGCGATCCCAAAATGCTACCCAACCCTATGGAAAGACATCAAGTTGTTTTTCATTGCTTTTCTGACTTCCTACCTGGTTGAGAGGGGATTCAGTGCTGTGTCCAGTCTCCTCACCAAACAAAGAAGCAAACTCAACATAACAGAGTGTGGTGATCTGAGACTGCTACTGACAAACTTTCATCCTGATGTTGACAGTTTGATTGCAATGCACCAAGCCCACCCATCTCATTAAGCAGGGTAGTTGTTAATGATTACTTGTTCAGTTTTACAATTTATTTCATGTTCAGTTCAAGGTGTTTGTGATTGTAAAATAAATGTTAACCATTTTTGTTTGTTAAAATTTTTTATACTCTTTAAACTGTTTGTGATAGAAGAATCCATCAATTCTTATGACATTTAACATTACCATTGTTCTGGCGTTTGTTGGAAGAGGGGGGTGCTGGCATTTTGGTCTAGCGGGGAAGGGGGGGGGGCAAAAAAATTTAAAAACCACTGATCTAGATGCTTTAAGAGAATTGGTGGAATGCAATCTGTCTAAAAGTTATCAAGAATTAGCATTTGGCCTCACCATATCCCAATCCACAATCTACCACATGAAAAAGATAAGGAAAGTGAGCAAGTTGGACATTTTGGTTCCTATTACAAGAATAAGGAAGATCACATATTCATGGTGATAAGTCTTCTTTCAAGGCAGAGAAATGACCTGTTTCCCAAGAATATCATACCGGTAATGAAAAATGTGTCTTTTGTGACATTGTTCAATGCAAAAGACAGTGGATTGACAAAGACAAATCTCCAAAGCCTACATCAAAAATGGAACATCATGGAAAAAAGTTATGTTCTTGGTGTATGGTGGGATCACCATGGTATTATTCAGTTTGAGTTTTTAAATTGTAATCAGACACTTAGCTGTAATATGTGCATGAAAATCTAAGAAAATGCCCTGCACTCATCAATAGGAGAAATGGTGTTTTTCTGTGATAATGTAAAGCCACATTCAGCAAGAATTACGCAAAAAAAAAAAAATATATATATATATATATATATATATATATATATATATATATCTAGGCTGGTGTGTTCCATCACCCTTATTCAGCAAACCTTGTATAAAGTGATTTCCATCTTTTTTTTTTTTTTATTCTGAACAAAATGCTCAGAATGACAAAAGATGTGATTCAAAATAATGGTGAATATACAATTATTGAAATTAATTCATTATTAAATCATTCATGAATAAAATATATTTTACTAATACTATATTTTGCAACCGTATCCCATTAACTTATTCAAAATCTGTTTATCCATCTGTCATAGAAATAGAACTGGAATCATCTATGAAAAAATTAAGGTATCAGACATACTTTTTCCAACAAATTTAATGGTCACATGTAACTAACAGGGATACCCAGGCTGGTTTTGCTCAGAGAAAAAGAAAAAATTAAACATATCAACAATAGAAAAATGTGTTTTTTAATTCCTGTATTCTTATACAAGACAATATGTAAAATAGTTACAGAGCCATACTGCTTTGTTAAGATTAATCTCTTCTTTGCACCTCCCCACCTCCATAAAAACCCCAAAAAGATTCAGATTTGTTTTCCAAAATATGTTTTGGATGATTTGGTTGGTTGGGTTTTATGGCATATCAACCCTTGTAGGTTATTTAATGCCAAATCCTATTTATACAAATATATTAAATATTTATGATTTGTAAATGAATAGTTTGTAGGTAATATTTTAAACAAGCAAGAGCTCATTTATTTGCACACAGCTAAATAGTTTCAAGTATTCCTATCTAACAAATAATTCTACTTATTACAGATAATGTGAACAATTAAGAATTTTAGCAGATAAAAGAAAAAATCTAGAATGAAGTAAAAATTATTTGTTAAGTATCTTAGTGCCTTTTTTATTACATGCTTCACCAAACTTTAAACCCTTGGTATAGCCCAACATCCAATGTAAATTGAACCTACTACTCAAACATTTAAAAAATAATCTTTTTTGAAAAGCAATAGATTTCTGAAAAATTTCAAAGTCATCTGTGTTCAAAACAAGCTTAAATTCTATTTTTTTGTATTTATCATAGTAACTCTTTTTTTTGTATAAGCACCTGGTTGCTATGGAAACTGAATTAAAAAAAAAAAGCATTTTCAGAGAAATACAAAGTATTCAGCTTGATATTATTACAAATTGTAAATAGATCCTCACTAAAAACTGAATTTTCTCCAGAAAAATAGAGAATATCAGGGATGTTTGAAGGTCATTTTTGTCAAAAACATACAATAATTCTATAATTTTAAAAAAATGTAACTTTCTCTGAAGGATTTAATGACTACTTTTATATGTAATAAAAATATGAAATTAATATATTTGATACACTAAATCTTCTCAATTTTGCTCTTCAGAGTCACGGTGAATTAAACATATCTTATTACAAATTCAAATAAAATGATATAATTATAATGGCAGAAAACCTGGCATTACTTTGATTCAGTAATTAGGTCAATTTGCTCAAAATCTATTAAAGTTGAGAGAAACAAAAGTCCATCTTGATAAAGGAAATTTTAACCCTGCTTTAATAGGTATAGTGGTTAATTCAGTTAATGAATCTATTTCCAAATCTCAAATATCATTACCAAAATCATAAATGGTTATGAGAAAGAGCAATTCTGGCACCAAAAAAGTCACTGCACAATATCAACCAGCTTTTGGAAGCAATACTTGGAATTTCTCATATTTACAAATTGATTGATTTGGTTCTAGAAGAACTTGAAACTGTTAATTACACTTTAGAATTCATTAAAACCATCAGGTTTATCTCCCTTATCATCCCAATGCAAGAACATCAATTATGCTTATACACAACTTAGACAAGTCTTGATTTTGCAATGGAACAAGTCATGGTTAAAAAAATATCATGTCACTAAGGCTACTATTCTTTATTGGTTGTGGCAAAGATATTTTTATACCTCAAATACCACTTGACATGCCCTTTTAACTGTTCGATTGAGATTTGTCGATAAATATATTTGAATATTCAAAATCTTTTTGAGTATACATTGACCAACAAGACAGGCAATATTACTTGGTTGGGTTTATTTAACAGGACATCAACTCTTTATAGGTTATTTAATGCTAAAATTTGATTCTTTTGTAAGTGTTTCATTTTAATTCTAACTATATTGAAGTGGTACAAGTCTAGACATCTTTCATGAGAGAAACCTTGTCACCTATTTATCGTTTATACAGATACTCAAATTGCCTGATACATTTTTTAATGTTATTGCCAGTGACTTAAGCAGTTTAAAAGTTAGCAGTGCAGCTTAGGTTATTGTAGGCTTACTCATATTGGTAGCATCCCAAAATGTGCCATAACCTTTGATAACATCCAACAGGACAATAACATTAGTATTATTCCCTGAATTTTGGTATATTATGCTTTTAACTTAGCACAAATAATAAATCATTATGGTAAATACAATAAGCAATGTACCTGTTAGAAGTTTAAGACCTGAATACAAGGCAAGACAATATGGCACCATAATTCCTTCAAATACAGGTGATTGTCAACTATTAGCAAGGATGACTCTTCATTTTCCATATCAATTTATGTTTTATAAAGAACACAATATCCTTTCATTTATTTTATAAGAGCATTTTATCATATATAACATTACTATTAATTCAATCTACCAAATCAAGGTACAGTAATAATCCCAAAAAGTTTATGAATTAAAAAAAAAAAATTTAAATAAATTTTCTACAGAGGATTCATTTATATAATGTAAATTGTGGAATATAAGTCAAACTATTAAGCTTGAAAAAACCTTTATAAAACTAGGAGTTAACTTATACAGAAAGGCTAATATCCAAACCATTCTGTGGTAAAAATTTGGATTTTACCGCTGTGGATACCAGTTTTGTAGAGATATTATCAGGCTTAAAAAGTTTTCTTATATGCTACAATTTACAATATATAAATGAGAGAGAGAGAGAGCGAGAGAATATGTGTGTGTATTTGTGTGTGAATATATGAGCATTATTTTGATTTATAATCCTAATTTAATAATTTAGATATTTCATTCTGAGGTCACCAGATGACTAATATAAAAAACAGGTGCTAAGTTAGTTGGTTGGTTATTATGGCATTGGAGGTTATTTAATGCCAAATCCTGTTTATGCATATGTATTGAATATATATGATTTGTAAATAACTAGTTTGTAGGTAACATTTTTTTAAATGAGCCAGAGCTCTTTGTTTGTACACAGTTAAATGGTTTCAAGTATTGCTATTTAACACTAATAATTCTATTCAACAATATCGGTTTGCACACAGTAAAATGGTACCCAGCATAGTAAATGATAATGTCTTTCTATTTGACTCATAGATGAGACCCTAAAAAGTACTACCACTCTAAGTTAGAGAGGACCTGAGAGTAATGACAAAGAAGTACTCTACATTCCCCAAAGCTCCAGGATTGGAACCTCACCATCAGATGGTTTAATGTCATAACTTGGGTACACATTGTAGAGAGTGGGTCTTACCCCGCTGCAGTGATGTAATCAGTATATTCTACAGCCCAAGCTGACTGGGTTAACAGGTGTTTAGGTATTAGTCTAGTGCCAGAAACTTTTATTCCAAATGCTACTCAAACCCAGTTTGGGTATAAAGATGTAGGGTCATTTTAGGAGAATTGGTTTTTTTTTTAATGTCTGCTTTATATGCCAGGAGTCAAACCATATATTTCCTTTTGTGTAGGGATAGAAAAAAAAATCAATAATATAATTGTTATCCTGAAAAGAAATGTTTTTATTATTCAAACTAACAATATAAATGTTTAACATTCCCCACTGGTCTGGCTGATTGTCAGTTCTAAGTGCAGTGTAAGACTTTAAGGGCTGAAGCAGGGAATATAGATTTAGTCATTGTATAATTCTAATACCATTTACAATATTCTTGATAGGCATGTGCTAGAATTGATTAGGAGATTTACAGAGAATAAATCAATAACTCAGACTGTCACAAATGTCTATCAGAAGAAAGTCAAGTGGCTTTAGTAAAAGGAGGAAACATTTTCTGATTTATTTGTAGTACAAAAAATCCTATGAATGAATGCATACACATAGATGTAAGCAAAAATATTGGCAAAAGTAGAGACTTATTTTAAACTATTTCCTTAATCCTGACAAATTCTAAAGGTAATTATTTTTTAGGACATTATTTGTCAATCATGTTTATAAGTGTTATATACCGACATTTGATATGCTTATAAATTAGGAAGGGAGGGAGACCCTCTCATCCCATCCCAGAAAAGTTTGTAAATACTGGTTTCTTAAGATTTAAAAAAATAGTGATGTTAATTAAATGAATTTATCACCATAAAAATAAATTTTCTTCCAAGTTGTCGCTGTGTCAGTTTTATGTATGGCTGCACTGCTTGGACACTAACAAAATACTTACAGAAAAAGCTAAATGGAAACATCGCCCGGATGCTGTATTGCACAAATCCTTGAAGCAGCACCCTACAAAACAGCAGCTGTATAGCCACTTACCTCCCATCACACAATCCATTTAAGCAGAATGAACTCATAAGTAACCAGCACTTAAATTCCCAGGTATGTGTAGACACTGAATACTGTCTAGAGAACTTGCCAATAGGTATGAATAGTGAAAGAGTCAAGGAAATCCATGCTGTCAGCACACTTTGATGATAATGATTATAAATACAAATATCTACTTTATCATTGATTTTGATTAGCTTTTTTTTTTTTTTTTTAAATCTTTTAGATGCTTTTTCTTTTTTATTGCCACTTGCTTGAATTGTTATTCTATATCATCAATTTGAAAAGGATAAGCTCTCAGTAAGATTTGAACTCATGCGCTAGGAAACCTGGTTAAACAAAATGCTGTTGGTTTGCACAAGTCAAAATCAAATTATGTTTCTCAATTTCTCTTGGCACCATATTTATTATTTCTGATATGCACCAATCTGTGCTGTTATAACTTGAAAACCCCACTGAAGTGGGGGGAGGGGGGCAACTAAAATTTAAAGATGAAAGAAAATACGAGCCAAAATTGATATTTGACATTACTTCAGTTTTTATTTATACACACAGTGTTCATAAAGTCCTGCAGCAGTTTTAAAATAAAAAATTTAATAACTCACATTGTATAAAGGACAGAATCATTTAATAAAAAGCCAAATGAAAGTTTAATTCTTGAAGTTTTATCTTTTTATGTACTTTTTGATAATTGCATTTTAACATGACAGCCATCTTTGTTGATACATTTCAAATCTACTGCAGGACTTTATAAACACCTTATATGTGTGTGCAGTATTTTCATTTTTTAAATGCGTTTGACTAAATAGGATAGACACTTCAATTTTTGATCCACTACAGTTTTTATAAGAGTTAACTTTTAGATGGAATGATTTCAGAAAGGCGCTGTATTTTTCACAAATACTTTCAGCTCCAACTGAAGCTATTTTAGAGGGGAATGAATAATAAAATGACAAATTCAATGATGATTTATATACATTTATATAAAGTTTAAGAGGAAGAACATGGGAGGGGAATTTACAGAAGAAAATAACTTTACTAGAGATAAGAGGAAGAATTGGCAGAAGTGTTAAAAGGCATTTTAGAATGTGTGCACTATATTCGAAGTTGATCTTGTTTAAGGAAGGTTTGTTAGTTTTTATACAGAGCTTCGAGAATTTGCAGTGTTTGTTTACCTTCCTTTTATCTTAACCAGATTATTCAAGTGAAATTTTAAATTACCAACACAAATAGCACTTTTAAAATATAGAAATCAAGACCTTACTTGCAACTGACTGCACAGTTGTTTCATTATACTGAAAAGCTTTCAATGTTACTAAACCTAAAACAAAAATCCTATCTTATCTAATATAATTTAAGATGGCTTCAAAGCCAAATGATTATACCTTCTATTATCATCATCATTACCCTTGATTTTTGCTTGAAGTCATTTTTTAATACAATGCACTTTGTTTTACAAGACACTGAATCCAAGATATAGTCCTTACCCCTCAATTATTTTTGTCTTAAATTAGCTCCCACATTGAACCCTAGATTTCTTTGAATTCATGAAAGCTTGGCAAGAAAGATTCTCACAAGACAAGAGTTTATATTTGAAAGAATCAACCTTCCACTTTGTTATTTGATATGTGAAAGGATAACCATTTGTAATCTTGTGATGCAACATTAACATCATTTTGGAAACAATCTGTGCTAAGCTATTCAACAGACTACATAGATTGGACCACACAGTTTTCTATTGTTCAGATATGTTAACCAAACTTTAAGTAAATTACATAAAAGATAATGTTACAAAATGGATTACATTTCTTTCTTAAGCAAAGTTGTCTGAACGAAACCATGCGAATAAGTATCTTTAGTTACTATATATTTGTGTGACAATATGTAAGTGTCCAACTAAACAATTTCATAATGCTGGTAAAAACCAAAAGAAAAAAGAAAGAAAAAAAAAAGAAAAAAAGTTTGTGATATGTAAAAATTATTAACTGACAGCAATGGGGTCTAAAGAAACATAAAAAGCAATATAAAGGAACAGGAATTGAGAAATAGAAAAGAATTTAAAGAGTGAGTAAATAGAAAGAAAGATTAAACTGGAGGAGGTACAAACAAAAATAAGAGAAAATACAAAGATTAAAAAATGTAGCAGAAATTCAGGAAATTAGAATGATAGAAAAGTCTGATATTATTACTCACATAGTGAGTTTGATCCCCAATGGGTGGCCTTTCTAGAAAAGCTTCGTACCAAACTAAATTAGGGTCACTAAGTATAAGGCACCTCAGAATTTTTATGAAAAATGATGTAGAAAAAAAGTATAAACTTGAATTTTATCAATCTTTATTTTCACAAATTTAAAAATTATAAATATAGAACTAGTGATTTTTTTTATTTTTGTAAAGTGCTAAACTTTAAAACAGGGTTTGATGGTTGTGCTTCATGGCATATCAATCCTTTAATGACAACTCCTGTTTATATTAAATATATGATTTGTAAACAAATAGTTTGTAGGTAACAATAGAGCTCATTTGTTTGCACAGTTAAATAGTTTCAAGAAGAGTAAATGATTAAACAGTTCTATTAAATCCATAGATGGGGCCTTAATAGGTACTACCACTCCATGGTTTTTTGAAGAAGTTCCATGTACAAGTAGAATACTCATTGATTTTAAAGATTATCAAAAATTATTTTTGTAAAGTCAATCAAACTCCTCTTATTTAATGTAATGAAATATCTGCTAGACAATAAAAAATATTTATATTTCTATATATCCTTAGAGAAATTAAATCAGTTAAAAATTGACTTGAAACTTCATGCACAGATGGAGAAAATGTACCAAATTTGAAAATTCTAAAATAAAAATCTAAAGAGAATATTATTGAATGTTTTTGAAATGTTATTAAATAGTGTTTTAATAATTGAAAAATTTAAACTTTAACAAAATACAATGACCTAGAAGTTCTTTAATAGAAGATTGTAATTGTTTTCTTTTTCATAATATAAACAAAATATTTGATTAGTGTACATAGAAGATAATTAAAAATAATCTCTTTTGGCTAATGTTGGCACTTTTTAGCATATGAGTTTATGTGTGAATAGAAAATATGTTATTTTACCATTTGTGGTCACTCATACTTCAACTGATCCATGAGAAATTCTTAAATCAAGACAAAGTAATTTTAGATACATCAAAATGTCAAAAACCTACTTCAAGTAGGAAAAAATATTTTTTTTTAATGATGTAGTTATCTTGCAAATAAATTAAAATATCATTAAAATATACTTACATTATTACAAGAAAAAAAAAATGCATTGAGGTTCCTAGTAAATATTTATTCAAGACATTTTTTACCCAAAATTTTCTCCTGTTAAAATAAGTACATTACAAAAATAGAAAATTTTTTTAAGAGCGAAAATTGATAGGAATACTTACGCCAATTGATATGAACCAAGATCCAACCGTGTGAGCTACATGCATGCATAACATGAGCTAAGGTCAGGGATTTACCAACACCCATTTCACCATCTGAAGAGCAGTTTATTAAGGAGAAATCCAATAAGAAAATAAATTACAAATCAAAAGATTTAAAATTCATTCCGAGAGAATATCTATAAAAAAGAAAAACTTATCTAATGATGAATTTCAATCAAGTTACTGCATTGCAGTATTTCACAATTTGATTGCTTCAGTAATTAATACATCATTTTTTTCAAGACTTGTATTTCATCTTGGTTGTTTTTATCTCAATATTTTGGCCAATATTCTGGCAACTCACTTGGGTTGTCAGTCTATGACAACAACAGTTTATTTGGTTGGTTGATTGGGTTTTATGGCATATCAACCCTGGTAGGTTATTTAATGCCAAATCCTGTTTAGACAGATATTGAATATACCATTGTAAGAAATGGACATGGTAACACAAGTCCAAATTCTGGACAAGACTGCATTTCACATGGTATGGCAAACAGTTTAGGAGAAGGAAAACCGAATTCAAACTCTGCTTAAGAAATAAGCCTTGCATTGCATACTGCTCATGCTGAGGGGTTAGTGTGTATATATATATATATATATATATAATTTGTAAACCGTTTGTAGGTAACATTTTTAAATGAGCCAAAGCTAATTTCTTTGTAAAGAGTTAAGGGATTTCAAGCATTGCTATCTAACACTAATGATTCTATTTAATATCAATCCTTTGTTTGCACATAGTTAAATGGATATATATATATGATTTGTAAGTGAATAGTTTGTAGGTAATTTTATTTTTAAAAATTACCAGTACTAATTTGTTCGCACACAATTAAGTATTGTTATTGTTTCCATACAGTTGAATGGTTTCAAGTATTGCTATCTAACACTAATAATTCTAGTCAACATTATTCATTTGCACACAGTCAAATGGTTCCAAGTATTGCTATATAATACCAATAATGCAATTTTTGCACACAGTAAAATGGTTTCTGTGTGCAAATTAAACTATTAGTGTGAAATACTTTATTCCACACTGATAGTTTAATTTGCACACAGTTAACAGGTTCTAAGTATTGATGCGTAATACCAATAATTCAATTCAGGCCCACAATTAAAGGGTTTCAATTATTGTCATTTAACACTAATAATTCTATAACATTACTCATTTGTTTGTATACAGTTAAATGGTTCCAAGAATTGCTCAGTAACATAAATTTATTTAACATCATTTGTTTGTACAGTTAACTGCTCAAACCTTTCTATGGGACCCTATCAAGTACTACCATTACCGGTCAGAGTGGATCTGGGAGTAATAGCAATGAAGAAGTACTCCACATTCCCGAAATCCCAATGACTGGAGCCTCAACATAAGATGGTTTAGTTGATTGGTTGGGTTTTATCACATATCAACCTTTGTAGGTTATTTAATGCCAAATCCATTTTTATACATATAATCAGTTCTATTTCAAACAATTCAGTTTAGCACATGTACAGTTTAACTGTAAAAACATTTTAATTCAAGCTATTCTGTTTAGTCAATCAGTTCTAATTCAAACAATTCAGTTTAGTGTAAGCAAAGTTTCAATGTCAAAAATAGTTTTCATAAGTACAGTTTGAATGTAAAAAAACAGTTCTATATCAAACAATTCAGTTTAGCATAAGTATGCAGTTTAAAAACAGTTCTATTTCAAATTATTTAGTTTAGCATAAGTATGCAGATTAGTTCTATTTAACCCATAGATAGGGCCCTATCAGGTACTACTACTCCAAGCCAGAGTAGACCTGGGAGTGATGGCAATGAAAGGGTGCTCCACATTCCCCAAAGTTCCAGCATCCCTGGAACCACACCATATCTAGGACACTTGTTGGGAAGTGGGGTCTTACCCCTCTGCAGACATGCAGTCGGTATATTCTACAGCCCCAGCCAACTAGGCAATACACAGAGTTAAATGTAAAAAGTTTTATTTCAGATAATTCAGTTTAGTATAAGTTTGCAGTTTAGATGTCAAAACAGTTCTATTTCGAGCAATTGAATTTAGCATAAGTATGCAGTTTAAATGTCCAAACAGTTCTATTTTAAACAATTCTGTTTGTTTGGGTTTTATGGCACATCAACCTTAAACAATTCTGTTTAGCATAAATACACAGTTTAAATGCAAAAACAGTAAACTCTCAAAACCACAGTTTAGTTCTATTTGACTCATAGATAGGACTCTTATCAGGTGCTATAACTCCGAGCCAGAGTGGACCTGGGAGCAATGGCAATGAAGGGGTATTCCGCATCCCCCAAAGATCCAGCATTACTGGAAGCTTACCATCAGATTGTTTAATGTCATATCCAGGACACTCATTCAAGGGCGGGGGGTCTTAGCCCTCTGCAGAGAAGCAGTTGGTGTATTCTACAGCCCCAGCTGACTGGGCAACAGATGGTTTAGTGTCATATACAGGACACTCATTGGCGGAGGGGTCTAACGCCCCTCTGCTGAGATGCGGTCGGCATATTCTACAGTCCTATTTGACTGGGCTGGACAAGAACAAGGCAGAATGGAAATAATAGTGTTAAGAGAGAATGAGAAATAGAATAAGTAATGAGTTTAAAAATTTGATTTGGGCTTCTTAATAGAAATGCCTTTTGCTATTATATCCAGTAACCTTCATGGAATATTGAATGAAATTATTTCAGTCAAGCAAATATATTGTTTTTGCTTTTATGTCATATCCTATGTCCTTCATAGGGAAAACAGGCATTATAAATGTCATCTTTCTCCTTAAGTTGGGATGGAAAATGAAAGACCAAGATCCTAGCCCGAAAGAATAATTTCTAGTCTCAAAGATCCAGATGAAAATTGAATTCAGTAATGTACCAACTTATTCTATTATTGACTTTACTCACATATTTACATGCACAAATAAACACAATAGTCGAGTATATTCCAAAGAAACAAGTTACTTACCTTAAAAATCATTCAGTACAAAATTTAAAATATCTTTATTAAATTCAACAATCTACAGTGGCGGCAATAATGTTCTGAACAGCATAGTTTCATCAGAAAAGTAGATATAACTTTTTATCTAAGTTATTTTAGATTCTATAATTTTCACAGATAATAAATACAATATTAATTGTTATCCTATGAAATTTTGGTGTTATTTGAGATGATAGTAAAAAAAAGTATTGAATGATTTAGTGATTTACTGCAAAACCCAGGGCAGCCAAAATGATCTGAATGATTGAAAAAAAATGAATAAATATTACAGAAAATACAGAAATTATTTAATATTTAGTGTGAAGCCCTTTAGTTTTAATCACACTCTGACATTTTCGGCTGCATGAAGAAATTAATTTATTGATATCTTGCTGAGTGATCTTATTCCATTCTTCCTGAAGGGCATTCCATAATTGCTCTGTTATTTTTGGATTTCTGGCTTTAGAATGTTCTCCTAGAGTCTTCCACACATTCTCAATAGGGTTAAGATCTGGGCTTTGAGGAGGCCAATCCATAACAGTAACATTTTCTGCCTTGAGGAAGTTCATGACAACCATGGCCTTGTGACATAGGGCATTGTCCTTCATGAATATGGAAGGTTGCTTAGTTAAATTTCTCAGCACAGGCAAGACATGATCTTTTACAAGTTGTTTATAAACTCCTGCGTTTATCTTTCCTTGTAATCGCACCAAAGGGCCCACATCATCTCCAGATATCATCTCCCAAACCATGACAATTCCTCCATTGAATTTAACACAAGCCTTAAAGCATTTAGGCGACAATTCTTCACCTACTTTTCGACGAATGTATGTTTTCCCATCTGAGCCAATTAACAAAAATTCAGATTCATCACTGAAATGCACTATTAGCCATTTTTCTTGAGACCATAACACATTTGTTTGCAAACGCAAGACGACACTTTTTATTCTTGGAGGATATCAGTGGCTTCACTACAGGTGCTCTAGCTCATAGTTGTTGTTTAACTAAACGACAAGACATGGTCTTCCTAGATAAAGGTTTTCCCAGTTGAATGCTCAATTCCCGAGAAACAGCATCATCAGTTTTAAATCAGTCTTTTTTAACAAACTTTACCATAGCATGATCTTCTCTCTTGGTTGTTATTCTTGGCCTACCTGTAGACTTTCTTGCTTCAGACAAACCATAATCATTGTAGACCTTAAGAATACCACGAACAACACTTTCTGACTCGTTTACAATCTCTGCAATAGCCCCAATACTTAGATTATCCTTCATTCAAAGCCTAATAATCTGCTGACAAATTGGTAATGGAGTAGGTGGCATTATTTTAACAAAGTGTAATCTAATTATAAAAAAAAATGAAGGATTGTCAGCATTCGCACAACTTCTTAAATCCCAACGTGTTCTCTAAAGTTCCAAACACTCGACTCCCCTGCCCTCTCACCTTCGGTCTTTTTAGCGCAGATATGATATGCAAATTAATGAATATCAAACATATCAAACTCAAAACAGAGTTCGCCGGTTAAATAAACTAAAACATAGAGCAGAAGCAATCGTTCTGATCATTTTGGCTGCCCTGGGTTTTGCAGTCACAGAATAACAAGTAATATCATATTTATTGTCTGTGAAAACTATAGAATCTAAGACAACTTAGATAAAAAGTTATACCAACTTTTCTGACGAAACTATGCCGTTCAGAACATTATGACCGCCACTGTATTTCAGTTTTATCATAGGCACTTTAGAGATACATGGTGAATTAATCAATTGTAATAAATACTTGAAACTTGTACACAGACAGTCACCTTAAAAAATCTACTGATTTTTAAAATTTAATTTGTAGTAATCTCTTCCAACAATTATGTAACACTTCCTGATGAAATATGGAGTAAATTTGGGTATTAACTTTAGCCAGGGAATATCCAGTGTTCTTCAGCACTCACATTAGTAGCTGCTGATGTTTTAGTTGATGAAAAGAGAGCAGCATTTTTAAATGCTCACAGTAAATATTTTATTTTTGTTTCAGTTGAATACATTATTTATTATCATAGTTCTTGAATGATGACATTAACAAACAATTTAATAATGCAAATTTCTGAGTCGAAGCTTGATGATTTTTATCATTAAGGGTTTTTGGACAATTGTCTTCATCTTTATTGTTATTTCTACAACGTTTCGTCCGATATGTCCTCCAGCCTTCTTCAGGTATTTGTCGAGCTTGGGAACCTTCACAGAACTTCGAACTATGTCCTTTATTGAATCCACAGGGGTCGCCTGTTCTGATTTTGGGTACAAGTGTTAAGTAATCCTGTATTGTTACTTGCCTGCAGTCAGGATTGAACCTGCAACCTTCAGATGATTGTCTCCTTAGAAGCTTAGGGAACCAACGCTTATAACTATTATGCTATGTGTCCTGCTGGACAGTTTAGAGTGAATTTTGGGGACTTATATACTTAATGTTCTTACTTGACTAGGATTACTACTATTACGTATGATTTTTTACCTGTGCTCATATTCATTTTTTTTTTCTTTTATCTAGCCATTTTAATTATCAGTTCCCATATTGTATTCATCTCTATACTTGGTCTACTCAGCAAATCATTGTAGCCCAACATATGTGCTGATTCTTAAGGCGTCTAATCCTCCAGTGTTCAGCTCTATCAATTATTTCAACTTCATCCCATAAGGGCAGATGGTTTCCCTTTTCCTTCCATATATGGTCTGCCATACCTGACTTTTCAATCTCACCTCATACTTTTGCCTTCCCATGTTCTTCTAGCCTTACTTTTAGTGGGTGACCTATCTTGCCTTTGTATATTTTATCATAACTGTAAGGGATGGAGTAAACACAGTTCTTGATTATGTTGAATTCCGTTGGTGGCTTGACATGGAAGAGATATCTCCGGAGAGTTGAACAACTTGTGAATACTGTCCAGATGTCATATGGACAACATATCCTTTGGATCCTTTCGGCTAGTCCTTTGACATTGGGCAGACATACTGTGGTGAGTTTGTGGATAATGTCCTCTATTCTCTTATCCAAGTTTCTTGGAGCTGATGTTATGTGCTCCAGGTAGTTGTTATGATGGAAGTTGTGTCTCAAACTAATCATTTCTTCTTGATATGCATCAATATCACTACTAATGGTTTTTGCTCAATGTTGTAAGCAATAGACTATTCTTTTCTTTATCGTATATGGATGATGGGAGTTGAAATTGATGTACTGTCCAATGAAGGTGGGCTTACAATACACAGATGACCTGAATCCTTGCTCTATGCGTGTTACTAATACACCAAGGAAGGATAATTTGTTATCTTGCTCTTTCTCCATAGTGAACTGTATAGATGGTCTGATTGAGTTCACGTGATCAAGTAATGTCTGAACATCTTCCTGATGAGACCAGAGAATGAATGTGTCATCTACGTACCTAAGCCACATACATGGCTTTAGTGATGTAGATCCTAATGCCATTTCTTCTAAGTATTCCATGAATATGTTAGCCAATACTGGTGACAATGGAGAACCCATAGCCAATCCTTCTTCTTGTTGGTATATATTAGATCCCATCCCAAAGTAATTTGTCTCCACAGAGAAAGTCAACATTTCCATTAGATTATCTATCGGGATACAAGTACGTTCTTCCAGCAAGGGATCTGCATCCAGTTTATCCCATTATTATAATTCAATGGTACAAGCTTTCTCAAGTTAAATTTTCTTTTGAAAGTTATGATTGGAGTTTAATAATTGTAAACAGAACTATTTCTTATCTATAAGTTAAATTGATAGAAATATATATATATATATATATATATATTATAACAGTGTTGTTTGTCACTAAATCACTTTGTGGGTTTGTGTCAAACCAAGTGCAACATAATATGGCGAGTGCTCAATATCTAGGATAGAGCTATTATATAATAATCATTTGCAAAAAACTCCATGAAACCCAGGGGTCGCATTCTAAATTCCATGAATTAAATATACATATCTCAATCATTGGTAGCAACATATTAAATTTTAAGAAAATATTCATGATAAATGTTATTTGGACTTACAAAAAAAAAAAATGAAAATATTTTCTTTCATAGTAATAGTAGTAGTTGGCGACTGTAGTCGAGGGCAACCAGAAAGAAGGCTCCCTTTTCAATAGCTACTACATCCAAGTGTAGGGGAGGGCGCTACCATAGAAATTATGAAAAGAAACAATTATCTTATGACATATAGCTACACCTTTTACTTGCACAATGTGATATGGAGTCTATGAAGTCTTTGCCTGGTGATAGCTATCCTGGCATATTCCTGAGCAATCCCTAAGTTCTGACTATTGGGTATGGCTACTGGAGATTTAAGTCTACAACATGCCCCAGACACATTCACTGGATTTTATATTTAGTGAGCAAAGGAGCGAATGAAATACCTGAAGGTTAGCTATTTCTGAACCCAGTTTCATGTCACCTACACATTATTTAGCTGGAATAAACCACCATCCTTGATAAACAGGGTGGGTGAGCATAAAAGAATGCAAATTGTCTGCAAACAGGTCAGTATACAGACACCTCAAGACTGACTCCAGTTTCAGTAGTGGTCCTTGTGAACTTCAACCCACCTCCAACACTAAAGAGATACTACTGCTGACACGCTGGATTCACAGTCTCATGAATTTGATTGTTTGTCTAAAAAAAGCTACAATCTCTAATTTTCTGTCTCATGAATTTGATTGTCTGACTAAAAAAAGCTACAATCTTGAATTTTCTGACCAAGCAAGAAGGTACCAGTATTCCATGGAACAAGGGCATTGTTCTTTGGGGCAGATGAAGTGCAATAACTGATTCCATGATGTCAATAACATTCTTTTTTATCACTTAGATTATTCAGACTATTGTTTTCATCTTCCTTGTTACACTTTTGTTTCAGCTGAGGCACCCTTTAGTCTTCTTCAAGGGTTTCATATTGAACTTGGGATCCCACACAGAACTTAATGTCTCTAATTCATGAGATACTATTATGCATGCTTTTTTTACACCTTAGCTCATACAGCATATTTTTTTATCAAGCATTTTTGATTAATGGTTTCCAAATCATTTATCTCTACATTTCGTATCTTCAGCAGGTCACTGTACACTAAAATATATGCTGCTTCTTTAAGACGTCTTATTTTCCAATGTTCTTCCCTATCATTTTAATTTCATTGCATAAGGGCAGATGGTTTCCCTTTTTATTTTTCATACATGGTCAGCCATACTTGACTTTTCAACCTCACCTTCACATAGGACAGTCTACCCCAATGAATCAAATAAAGGGTTCAGTTCAAAGTTTTGTGGGGGCTCCAGAGTTTGACATGAAACACCTGAAGAAGGCTGAAGGATGGCTGAAACATCATGAGTATAACAATGAAGAAGTGCGAATATTTTAAGTGATAAAAATTATCAAGCTTCATCTCAGAAATTTAGACAAATAATGGTTCTCTTGTTCTTCAATGACAATGAAACATCAGAATAAGGTATTGTGTTAAACTAATAGATTGAACTGAAGTGTGGAAGCATTTTTTAGCACTTTATTTTTCACAATTGCATCATAAAGATTCAAAATTAACACATCTAAGTTATTTCATTCAACTAAGCAAGTATGCATACAGATGTACTGACACAAATTTAACTAGAAAATATGTAAACTTTAAAATTTAACACATAATAGCATTAATTTTTCTCAACAGAATATCTAATAAAAAGAATTTTTTTCAATAGCTACATTCAGTTGTGAACTATGGCATCTAACACATTATTCATCTTCTGCTTGTTTAAATTTTGCCAAGAATATTTTAAATTTCTTTCTTAATTTTAATCTAATATATTTACTTTTCACACTTTTATAAATAGCAGTGAGTAGATATGTCCACTTTCTACAATTTTGTATTGGATATGCAAGAAAAGATTGTTCTACTGGAGTATCAAGTTCAGTTCTAACATACACTACTTTGAGTGCAAAATCGACTAATGGATATTGGTTGGCCACAGTTGGACATAATACAAAATCTTTTTTCATTGATTCAGATCCAGAAATTGAAGCTGTCATCAGTCATATTTCTGATCAATTTATTGTACCTCATTATTAGTCTCATTTTGTTTATTAATCTCAGAAAGATGAAAAGCAAAGTCTATGATGAGAGGCTTTGGACTGGATACCTTCAACAATTCCAGATTTTGATTTTAACCAACTGACTCAAGAACTGTCGATTGTTAGGATATGCAGACATTTAACCTAAATAACAATGTGGTAAAAGAGGGTGTGGCTTGTTTTCTTTGTTTAATGGCATATCAACCTTTGTGTGCAGCAAAATAAAAATACTGGTAGTCTATATTTGTAAACAGATTATCTGTACCTAAAAAACATCCATTATAAAACAAAATTACTTAAAAGCAAACATGTAGGGAACCAGATTTTACAAACATATTTCAAAGAAAAAAAAGAGATAAACTAAGAGAGATAATGTGGAGAAAAGCTTATCCTAAATCAAAATTGCTACATTCTAGCTGAATATTGTTATGTTTCAGATACTGCCTACAGTTTTGATAAGGGTCATAAACATTCAAAAAATTACTTTAACAACTGACCTTATTTTTGTTGTTCACACATTTTGACAGATATATTCTCTGGCTTTTTTCTGGTGAAACACAAGGGCAAATTAAAAGTTTTGCAAAAGTTTGGTAACATGATGCAAAATTTCAAATACTTTTACCAAGGTTGTGCAGAGTTTCTCCGATACTCTGAGTGCTACTTGCCAGATTTGCTTCTATGGCTTGGAGCATATCCTTGGGCCTATCTGACCTAGCATGATTGCCTATGGTTCTTGCAATTGAAGCAAAATTTCTTGAGCTATCTGGTTTATTGCATTGTACCTTCACCTTTTGCAAAATAAATGTTTTTGGTTGCTTCTGTGGTGTTATAACCCAGTTCAATCTCATTAAGCATAAGTTCCCAAATTAGACTATACTGTATGTTCATCTACGCAAATTTCAAATTACACACGGAGTGAAGTAAAGCACACTTGCTAGCATACAAACTAGCAAAATTCTGCCAACCACAGCAGGTACCTTCCACAGCTTGATCTGCTTGGGTCATATGATATAGGTGCAGTAAACTAGCACGTACCAAAATATTGCAATACTTAATTCCCCCAGTATACACCTCTGTAAGGAAAGAGACTTCTTTTAGTCACATTAGTAACAAAAATGGTTTCAAACAGAATTATTTTAACATGGAATTGTTGTCAGAATTTATCACAGAAATCCATTTTGCATCCCTTGTTTATGTTAAATAGCAATATTCTTTGTTTATGTTTCCATTACAAGTATAAAACCCCCTAAAAACAGAAATATAAATAGATACTTGTTTAAAGTTTCTGACTATCAGCAACCATGACATGCTTAATTATTTTTCTTTAAAAGTAACAAGAATGATCCTAGACTAACTCTGTGAGAGTTGTCACTTTTGGATAAACGTCTCAAAATTGAATTGAGCGGGTTTAAGTATCTATGACTTGAAGGTTTGTCTTTGTACATTTGTCATATCTGAGTACCAAAACTCACTGCCATAACTATTTGAGTGTGAAGAACACAAGTCAGACACTTGTAATAGAGGAAATATACAATGGTTTGATATTTCCTTGCACTGAATAATGTAAAACAATTCACAAAGAATTATTATATTTATTGTCTGAGTAAACTTAATAGAATGAATACAGAAATGACAGGAAATACTAAAAGAGTACATGATAGAGAAAAGTTCTATCATGCAGAAATGAGTCTTTTGGTATAAGTGTTAAGGGTCCTTAATAGAACTGAAGTTGTGTTAATACATGTCAAAGTAGAGTACCATGCATGATATGACAAAGTTTGTTGGGATGAAAGCCCCTCACCCTGTCTGTGCACTGAGAGAAACATACACACATGAATGCTTCTCATAATTGAAGTAGGACTGGAGAGAGAGAGAGACTTTTGATTTTGCTGGTTTTTTTTATATGCTATTTTAGTCATGGTATCTAGTGGCCATTAGAAGTACTATTTCAAAGGCAAAGGATTTAATCCCATCAAATTCTACCGGTGCAAAAAAAAAAAAAAAAAAAAAAAAAATACTTTAAAAATTGTATGACCTTACAAAAATGTCACTAAACAAATTGAAACTGCATATTAGATGGATGAAAGATAGAGATTTAAAAATATATATATTTAACTTTTGTTAGTTTTGATCAAATCACAAACCAAATCATAAAAGATATTTTTCAGTTAAAGCTATATAATAACTAATCCAACAGAAGCTTTACCTGGTACATTTCCATCTATTTTAAAAATTCATTATTATAAATTAATTTTTTTTTTATGCTACCAATTTTGTGTTCATACGGGACATTGACATAAAGGTTAGAGTGTTCGCCAATGGCCCGGGAGACCTGGGTTTCAATACCAAGTTGATTCATACCAAAGACTTAAAAAAAAAAATGGTACTTGATGCTGCCTTGCTTAACACTGAGCATTATAAGGTATGGATCAAGGGTAAAGTAGGGGAATCCTGGGAAAGGAGTAGTGCCCTCCCATACACCTTAGTGTAGTAGCTATCGAAAGGGGAGCCTTTGGGTCACCCTTGGCTAAGGTCGCCAACTATTTTTTTTTTAACTTTATCAATGTTGTAAAATAAAGAAATTTCAAAACATTTTCAAATTTATATTTATCCACAAATAAGATAGAGAAAAAAAAGAAAAGAAAAACAGCAGGATTAGAATCTATAGTTTTAGTGGTTCTGTCCTTCCTCTGTATAAACAAGACTTTATATCAAACCATATTGTCTTTTATATTGAAGACAATCAGATTCAGATGACTAGCACTGCATCTTTCTATTAGAGGCTGTATAATTCTTTTGGCAACAAATCAACCACGAAGTAACTGTTTCACAATATTGAATTCTTGATCTTGAATTTAAAAATCAACCTTTTTCTCTCTCCATTTTCCTCTTGGCTACTAATTGCTGCTATTCATGAATGCCATTCCTAGTTTATTTGCTTGGCCCATTCTAATATCTTCTTATTGGGGGTAATCCATTTCTCCATAATAGTAACATATATTCATAACCCATTCCTAACTTACTTTCATTCAGTACAAATCAGAATATTCATTAAAACTTAAGAAATGACAGTTGATATTTTCAGCATTGAGCAGTTTTGTTCAGTTTTTCATTGGTGCATTCACTTTGAAAAAAAAAAAAGTACATGTGGGTGTGGGGGTGTATAATTTTAATACCAAATACTAAAGTTACTTGTAATTTTTAATAGGATCAATCACTTTTTGAGAGGAGAGGTTCAACATTGACACTCAGATTGAATTCAAGTATTTGCACTTTAAAAAAACAACAATGAAAAATTGCTAGCGTTTCTTTTTTTACATATATTTTTGAACACTTAAGATAGATAGCATGCAAATCTCGCAAACCCTTGTTAAAGATAATTTGTGACTAAGTAATCAATTAAGTTTGGTTTCAGTGTTTAATGGCATATCGACCGTAGCGGGTTAATTTAATGCTAAAGCTATCTTTGGAGAAAAACAGCAGTGATACTATTTAACCCACAAGTAGAGGGATAAGGGGGTTCATAACTTTCTCAATGGTATTAGTCTGAAATTAATAGCATGTCTAGAGTTCGACAATGGTCCAGGAGACCCGGGTTCAATCCCAAGTCAAGTCATACCAAAGACTCAAAAAATGGTACTTGATGCCTCTTTGCTTAATGCTCAGCATTATAAGGTAAAGATCAAGGATAAAATGGAGCAATCCAGTGAATGGAGAAGCACCCTCCCCTACATCTCCATGTAGTAGCTATTGAAAAAGGAGCCTTCGGATCACCTTCGACTAAGGTCGACTAAACTTTACTTACTTTTATGCTGCAATCCAGCACTTTAGCCATTATGCCCAAAGAGTTTACTCCAGGTTATCAATTAAGTCAACTTTGTATTAAGTTGATTTATTAAAATAATTTTTTTAATAGAGGAGTCATAGGCACTAAGCTATAATTGGTTATCTAATGTAAATCGATCGAATAAATTTGTTAGTGTCATATGCCAGCCATCATATTGTTCTACAAATCAAAATAATGTAAAATTAGAATTGTCACCTGATCAATGTTTCTAATGTTTGGGAAAATTTTAAAAGAATCAATTCCCATCACTTATGTACATATGTTTTTGTTGTTCAAAAAGTAATAGTGCATTTAAAAAATAGGCAAATTTGGAACCAAGCAACTCATGCAAAATTCAAGGTTAAATATAAAATATTATAATGTAGATTTAGTTTAACAAAGAACCTTGAAATAATCCCATGTCATTAAGTTATAAAAGCAATCACATTAGTAAAAGGTATGATGTTAAAATTATTTTAAAATACTATGTAACCTTTACTGAAAATACACAGAAAAAGCAAACAAACAAAACATTGATATAGCAAATAAAGGATACATAAAAGTATTCGTAAGACAGGATGATCATAGTTTGCATTCTTGAGATAGTCTAAGACTTCCAGGGCAGGTTTTCGAACCATGATACATGTCTCTTGAAAGACTTTACACTAAAAAGAGAAAAAAAAAAAAAAAAGAATAAATAAATAAATAAATATATATATATATATATATATATATATATATATATATATGACACAAAATGACTATTAAAAAGCAAAACTTAAAATTATCAAATAACAATACAAACCAAAAAGCCTCTTTATATAAATTTAAACATTTTCAAATTTTCTAAATAAAAAAAGTAAAGAATTTTTCAAAGTTGATAACCAAGAATAATTTGAGAAACATACTACAAAGAATAAGTTAATAATTCAAAAAAGTTTATAATAATATAATATGCAAAGTATCTTTTGATAAAAGTGAAAGGTATTTTGAAATAATACTAGTATTCTGAATGTTATTATTCATCAAACATCTATCTGTACAGCAAAGGCTTGGCCATTTCTGGCCTAATTTCAACCAAACTTGCAGGAATTGTTAGAGTCATGTCTGAAAAAGTTTTAAACTGTACCAAGACATCCAACTCGGTTTCTTTTTTTTTTTTTCTAATTGCGATATGTCTCTCGTTCTGTATGCCTTATGTCTACCTCATTGTAAAATAATGTTTATCTGCCTTTTATCAATTATTCTCTTCACCTGAGAAATATCACAGTACCCATTCTTGTAATGACTAAATATTTTTGCTTTATATTTCAAAATTTATCTAATAAACATGTACTCCATAAAGCTTATTTTTTTCTAAAACTTCACAAAAGAATATTACTTACAAAAAAATATCTACTTTTCTATTCTTTACTAAACTTCATACAATAAAATGACTGTATGGAAATATAATGAAGTAGTTATTGGCCATAGCAATGTTATTTCCTATCTTGAAAGTTGCACTCACTCTAAATAAGTACAAACAAATGTATTAATATCATATATACTGGTGTTATATTTTTAGATATATAAAAATGTTCTTTTTTCAAATTTTATACCAATGTTTTAATACACTTTTTCTTTAACTTAGATAAATAAGTGTACTTTTTTTTTCAGCTTCCAAAATTGTATGCTTCCACAAGCTGTCTCTTGCTTATAACATGGTACCAAAAATTAAGCTATATTTACAACAGAAACTTAATTGTGAAATCAGGACAATAGTAAGATGCGACTTTCTTGTCTTTAGTTTTAGTAAGATTATCTTAATACTGTTTATAGTAAGCTTCAAAACTGCAATAGAAAACTTTATATACAACTTGTTCTAATCACAACCATTGAAAACATTCCATTTTATTTTTCTGATGTTTGTAAGAAATATTCCTTTCCACAAAAAGATTGAATCCATCAAAAATTTAAATACCAAGGTTCAGGTTTCACTAGACAGTGTTCTGAAAAATTGGAATGTAGACCAATATACAGTACATTTTTCACATGATTACTGTGGCATTCAATAAAGTATAAACTTAACACTCCTATAAAGCCTTAAATAACCATGGTAGAAATCCTATGAAAAGAAATTAACTTTATCACTTAAGTTTTGCAATAATAGATGGAATTACATTGTTTTTCTGTTTTGTTTTTTTACAAATGACATGAAGGTGGGCAATGCAAGAAGAAATTCTAATATAAAAGATAACTCCCAAGGCGATAGAGAGAGAAAACTGCAACAATAAATGAATTTTTGATTGCTTTGAAAACAGAGGCAGCAAAATAAAATATAAAATAAGTGCAGTGCTAGCATTTTCAGTAATGATGCTAAGATGGAACCAGACTAATCATCAAATTCTGTATTTGTCTCAAATTTTTAGCTTTGTAATATTATACGCATGTGGGAGGGGGGGGATGTAACAAATTATTGACTTTGTAAGATAGCAGCCATAATTGATATTTTCAGATGATTTGATAAATAAAGACATACCTTTACCTATATTGCTAAATTGGTTTGGGGCTGTAGGACACCTGGTAGTCAGAAAGTGATAAATACATTGATCTTCAGGAAAAGATGGGAGGTAATTCAGACATCAATAACAAAATATAATTGAGAGATATGTGACCATTGAAAGTGAAGATAAACAACATTAAAAGTTGCCAATAAAATTGATGGCATTCTATCTAAAGCTTAATAATCAAACAGTTTTGTATTAAAAATAAATAAAACAAATAAATAAATATATAAAATAAAAAATGAAAGATTAAATATTAGAAAATTAATTATACATTCAAGTAGTGATAATGAATTTAAAAAAAAATGAAATTTATGAAATATCATTATCATTAAGTTGCACTGATAGCAGAGAGTTCCCCAACTGTCACTATCCGTTCCTCTCATCCATAGGCCTTTTAGACTTCATCCAGTGTTTGCAGAGAGCTGTTGTAAATAAATCTTAGCTGATCAGCCAACACTGGCACATTCACGTGTAGGAATCCATAAGAGAAGGTTGCTTATGAGTTCATCCTTACTTCTTCTACAATGCTCTGCATGTTTTGTTCATCATACTTGGATGGATTATGAGATGAGAGGTAGTTGATTGTACAAAGGATAAAGTAAATAAATATACCATAAAATAGAATTATACATAAAGAAAATAAAAGAAACAGATATGAAAATAATTTCAACAAAAAATTGTGAATGATGAACATAATTTGAATGGTTATGAAAAGAAAAGTGTATATGACTAGTATCATTGATCTATGAGAATAAAAAAAAAAAATTTTTCAATTAAGTTTCTACAAAATTGGCATACACAGTAGCATGGTGCCCTAAATATTATTGAGCTGGCTTTTTGCACAAAATGAAATTTTTAATTTTTTTCATAACTTTTGTAAATCTCAAAATCTGTCATCTTGTAAAAAACTTTATTCCAAGTAACTTTTTGTATTATAGTAAATTTTAAAGATATTTTGACTAACTTTATTAGCATTTTTATATCAAAGAAAACAGAATCAGTTAAAAAGAAAAAAATGTTCACTTGCACAATATGTCAATATTATAGTAAAAACTTTGAAAACATTGAACAAGAACATTTTAATATAAAATAGATGAAAGAAAAAAAAATGCTGTTACAAAATTAAACAATCTTTTTTTTTGACAAAATTCAGGTATACATGGGCACATGAGACTAAAAATAGATATTTTCTGTCTTTGTATAAAATAGTATTTTTATGTCTTTTTTTTTATATTAGAATATTTTTGTTTGGTGAATTTTAAGTTTTATTTTAAATTCTTAGTATAACAACTCATTGTACAAATTTACAATTTTTCTTACAAGTTTTAAAGTCACTGTAAAAAATACATTGAATTATTCCTTTCTAGTTATAAAGGAATATGCTGTTTCCAAGATTTGTTCAAAACAGCATGTAACATTTTTGTGTAGTTTCCACACCCCACGAAACTGCAGTGGTACAACCACTTACCTTCCATCTCACAACCCATCCAAGTAAAATGAACAAGACATGTGGGGCACTGCTGGTGAAGTAAAAACAAATTCATAAATAATGTTCCCTTATGGATTCCTACACATGGACATGCCAGTGTTGGCTGACCAACAAAGTCTTACATACATCAGCTCTGTGCAGACACTGGATGCAGTCTAGAAGACTGATCAAGAGTGATGGATGATAGAGACAGATGGTGACAGAACATCAAGGACTCAATAGTGTCTGCATGACTTGATGATGATGAGTTATAAAGGACAAAATCTTTACTGAAAATGGTTTCTCTCTCCATCCAATGTACAAGTCATTTCAAAGAAAAATATTAAATCAATGCACTAATTGTCTCTTAAGTGAGATAACTTAACACCAAGAGTTATCTTTCTTACTATGACTAAATACATTTGAGAATTTCATTTAGTTTAGCATTTGCTGTAATAGAATAATGCAAAATATTTTTTTTAATTCAAAGATAATTGAAAACTACTAGCCAATAAGTCTGGTTGATTACTTGATTCCCAAATCAATGCCAAATAATGCAACTTCATCTCTAGAACAGTAGCCAACAGTGAAAAATATTCAGTGAATAGTAAATATTAAACAGAAATCTAGAAGTGTAGCAAACTTAGCAAGGAAAAAAAAGGCTTTTAAAAGATGCAGATATAAATGAATAGTTACACAAATTCAGTTTATTTGGCATTAGTTAAATGTATTGTTTGAGAAATAGGTATCAAAAATAGCTTTTGTCAGTATTGCATTTATTCAAATTATAGAAATAATCACATTTAGTCTAACTAATTTATAGATTTGTGCAAAATTTAGTAACAATATATGTAAACAGCTATTCCATCTTATTTCTGCCTATTGACTCTTGCCTGATATACACATACTTTGATACCTCCCTCCTTTAAATCTAAATCTCAAAAGAGTATAAGAAATGCTTTCTTAAAAATGTAGACACATGTGTCCACATTTTTAGGAAAGAGAATTTCTTATACTCTTTTGAAATAGACATTCACTTCAGTTGAATATTCATGCAAAAATCTTAACCTTTTTTCTCCTTTGGTATTTCAGTCATACTGACCTTTAGTGACCTGCACCCACAAACAGATGATGTAAAGGTAAGGCTAAAACAGGTAGTAACTTCCCCTGCCTACAAACAGGCAAAAATGGCAGCTGACCAAGAGGACAGAGCCAGAAGGAGAAAAAAAGAAATCAAAACAAAAATGTCTGATTTGTATTTTATTTTTAACAACTGTTTAGACAGTTTTCTCTAGGTTAAAAAAAACTAACAAAAGTCAGGAACTTTATCTGCTTTTGCTTATTCAAGATCAAGTAATAAATGATGTGAAAAGAAGATAACCTACAGGCTTCAGTTAACTGAGCAGCATTGTGAATTTCACAATGCAATTTTGGATACTTATTCAGTCTGGATCCAACAAGAGCTATACTTGTAAGGAAAAAATCTGACATTTCTTAATACAAGCAATGGCTAATACCATTATATTTTAGGAGAGATGGGCAGTTTTTATTCCCCTAAAAACTTTATTTGAATTGCTTTGCAGTGATATGAATGAACAAATCAAGCCAAATAAAAAAGAAAAAAAAAGAGGAGTAGCTTAAAGATATTCGAACCAACAAGAGTTCAAGTGTACAAGAAAAATAAAATGCATTTTTGTAAGAAATTTTTAAACTTTCAATGATTAAACTTTTGATGAAGATTTTTAAAAGCATTTTAGCTTTATGTGCAAAAGAAACATTGTACATAAGAACAGATGTGAAAAAGAAATAAAGTTGATTAGAGGGAGATATAACCCTTATATTCATTTTGTCATTTATATAAAATACTGACAAAGACAAATGAAAAAAAAAAGAAAAAAAACAAAAGAAGTTAATTTCTTTATTTTCTTTACATGTAAACACATAGGATCTGTTTGGAAACATGATTGACAAGAATAATTCTTTAATGAACATAAATTTTATTTTCAACAGAAGAGTACAGAAACATATTCGGATATCCACACAAGTAACTATTGCTACAATGTTAATCATTCTGAGAGAAAAGCTGTTTTGTTGTTTCACTAGTTAAATATACAAACTAAAGTGTTACACATATTTACATTTAACTTGTGTACTTTTATAAAACAAGAAGCAAATATGCAATGAACAAACAAAGTGAATGGCTAACAGTTTTAAGTTACAAAAATAAATGAATGAATGAATATAAGGACATGAAGAGGAGGCAAACATCTTACTTAGTAGAGACTAGTTAGATATATTAGAAACAAATTCTTTTGTGCTTAATTCTTTTTCATTGCAACATTTTCCTTAATTCGATCCAAGTGATTGGTCTTCCACAGACTGAACATTTGAATACCTTGAAACTAGGATAAGATGTTATTTAATCTATGAAACAAATTGATTGACCAATTTTGCTTTGGTTTCAATTGAATGACTATAAATAGCAATTCCTCTGCTTATATATATATATATATATATATATATATATATATATATATATATATATATATATATATATAAAAGAGAGAGAGAGAGAGAAAAAAAGGTCAATCAATGCAGATCTATTTGACACTGATTTAAGTTGTCTAAACAATCAGGTTAAAATTATCCATTCAGTATAGCAAGAATGGACATATTGGGAAATAGGTTTAACCTTCAAACACTTGACTAAGTAAATGTACACACTTTTAACCAACTCAGAATTGTAAAACAGTTAAAAGAAATAATCAAGTACATCTTAAAATAAAAATATTGGGACAAAGTATAAATTGTATATAACCCAGATGTTTTAGAAATGCCTTTTCTACACATTTAAATGTGTAATAAAATCAAACATTATTTCCAAACAATCTAATATAATGATCCAATTTTTCTAACATAGAAAGATTTTTGCCAATGAAATAGTGTTAAGACACTCTAATCTCACAAAAATCACCATAATTTTTGAAGGGAGATAGTTATTAAATACTTTTATAGTTTTTATTCATTTATTTGAAATTAATAATATAAATCAGATGTGACTTGATATCAATGAATACTGAAAGTGGCCTTTCAGAGAGTAGGCGAAATTGAAAATCCTGAGTAAAGATTATAACCAAACAGTTATATTAAAATAGTTTAATAGTACTCTAAATAAGTCCAATGGTGAAACAATATATATAAAACATCTAGAGGACAGTATCAACTGAATGATTTTTCTAAATTTCAAAGATTCATTAGTTTAGGGAACATTTTCAACAGGTTGAAAAATTCATCTTTAAATTAGATATCTGCAAGTCTCAGCTCAAAGTGCTATGAGTGCAAATATCTCTAAAAGTTTAGATTTTAATGACTATATAATTTTCTTTGTGAGTTGGATTTTATATATATTTCAGGTTAAAAGCATGGTAAGAGTAACCCAAAGTTTGGGTTACCTTTACCATGCTTTTAACCTGGATTAACAAGGATAGAGCAGCAATCCTGTAACTGAAAAGCTTAAAGTATTTACAAGTTTATCTTCTCAAAACAAACAAGTTTAAATTCTGGGTAGTGTCCTCTATCCAAAAAGTGATCAGTAGCTATAATGCTAATTTTTACAACTTTTGGAATTCATTGGTTCGTTAAGGAAGTTACAAAACATTTGGACAGTGAATTGATATACAACAATAGCATGTTTTACACAAGGTTATTCCAGAGAGAGAGAGAGAGAGAGACCATAACATGTCTATTATAAAGATGTATTAAGTTTCTTGTTAAAACAGTCAGCATCCTGTGGTGTCAATTTTTGTGTTAACAGTCTGTTTTAGCAAACTAGATTTTTGTCATCTTACAAATCTGAAGGAAAGAAAAGGTGTGTGTGTGTGAGAGAGAGTGAGGGGGAGAAGTTATATTTTCCTTTATTCAAAGAGGCTTGGCAGTTGTAGATCATGTGGCTGCTAACAAAAATAATGTGTGATGGTCACAAAGAAATATATAGCAAACAAATTATTCTATGGCTTTGTCAAATCAGCAAGTAGTAAGATATTTCACAGAAAATTTTTAAAAATAAAATATGATTTCAAAAAGAAATTTATATGGCTTTACAAGTGACAAGTCTATAATCAACTTAAATATATGAAAACATATAATATACAGACTAGCAGAGGTACTTGGAGATACTAAGAAAAGAAAAAAAAAAGGTAAGAGACAAAATATTTTAATGAAATTATTCGATAGATTTTCTTGGAATATAAAAATATGGAAAGAAAAAAATTTTAAGCTAAGATAAATTCTGATTAGCTTTTGAGGGCTTCTTTGTATGCAACATTTTTTGGTCCTATCTTCTGCAAAAATCAAGATCTTTTCACTTCTTACTCATGAAAATACAACATATAGTTGGTCATGTGAAAAAACATGGATCTGACCTAGTTTGTCCTAACATTTAGGAGATCAAAGACATTTTTGTACTTCATATCAAAATTTCTATCTCATTGGCTAGAAATAGTATATCTTGTTATATGATAACCTCGAGTAACCTCAATTGTCTTCTGAAATTAACCCTCTATAGTCTATATTGAAGTAGGAGGTCAAGTCATTAGTTATGGAAAAAATCACATCTGGTATTTTCTATTTGGCTATGATCCTTGAACACACACAAACTTTGGCATAGTAGTATAGACTGCTATAAATTCATCTATTATTTGCTTAATATTTGTTTGTAGAGTTCATTTAAACAGCTATATTCACCATAGTGTACAATAATTGCTAAAATTGTTAGCTTTTTTTATAAGTCAGCCATGTATCTTAAGTGATTATTTTAGATAAGAATTTTCATACATCAAACTTATAATTAAAAAGACTGCTGTGTTATACTTAACATATTTAAACTATGATTCTATACAACTTGGGCTTGTAATGTGATACTGAACAAACCTTTTTATAAAGTTTCATTAAAGAAAACCTACCAACTTTTTAAGAGATGTTTGTCTTAATCTTTAATTTTATTCTTTAAATTAATATAAAATGTAGCCACTTTCCACTATTGAGAGGCAACTTGTATTTAAGACAACAGATTTGTTTGATAAGAGCTCTGACTTAAGACCAATTTCTCTTAAGTCATGACATTTTATTTAAAGTTATTCTTGAACTGACTTTCCCACCATATTTTTCTGTTTCCTCAAAAGGTGTCACTAAACTGCATCTGGTGTTAAGGCTCCAGTTCTGGAGCTCAAAGGAATGTTGAGTACTCCTTCATTATTGTTACTCCTAAGTCCACATTGATTTGAAGTGGTAGCACTTTTTAGAGATCCATCTATGGGCCAAACAGGTCAGTTTGAAAATTATTTGTATTGCATAAGAATACTTGATACTATACAACTGTGAGAAAATTATTTATATCAAGAATAGTTACATGAAGCTATAATTGTTTACTAAGAATTATTATTATTAGTTACTTGAAACCATAATTGCTTACAAACTAGAGGTATAAGATAGTTATATTGTTTCCTGTATTCCTATGTAAACAAATGATTATTATCAAATAGGAATGGTTACATTAATCTAGATAATTGTGCATAAATTAGTAATATTAGATAGGAATATTTGATACCATATAACTATGCAAACAAATGACTAATTACAATCAAGTAAAAAAAGAGTGAGTGATTTAAAGAACTGATTGCAATGAAATGTTGAAAATACAAATAGTCATGGTTGTAATCTAACATTTACAAATCAATCAAATTTCAGCATTAAGAGTTAACATGCTGTTAAACAAACCAAACTAAACCATCTTCTATCAGTACATATTAAGCTGCTCCAGTTAAATAAATAAACTAATTTTTAATGCTGTTAAGTACTATAAATAAGCTTGTTTTAACACAGCTATTGTTATTTTTATTGCCATCTCATAGTACAACCATTACTAAAGGGAGTTTACATAGTGATATTACACACAATCATTCATTTTCTTTATTAAAACAATATAAAAGTTTGTCCCTTTTTTGTTTTTTAAGTATTTTTATCTTCGAAGTTTCTAGTAGAGATTGATCTTAATTAGTGGACAGCAAATACAGAGGATTCATTTGTACAGTAATCTAGACTGAAGACACTTTTCAGAATCAATGTTTAGTGGTCCCAAAAATAATCTTTACATTGATATATTTATTACAAAAAAAATAAAAAAAACAAAAAAAAACTCCTCCCCCAAAACAAGTCAGTCTTAAACTCGTTTTATTGATTATGTCATATTTTTAGTATTTGGACATTTCTCAGTCATGTAGGCATTGATGCAGCAAGTTGGGTGAAATATCTCATATCCATATTAATCCAAGTGTTCTTCAGCAAGTTTAGCAATTGCTGGATACTTGATGGGTGCAACTCTTGTAACTTGCTTTTCAGGTGATTCCAGACATTCAGAAAACTTGTATTAAAACATTTACCACACAATAAGCATATGCTGCTGCAAAACACCTGAATAGTTGCTTCATGTCATGTAATATTCTTTGGTAGAAAGTACTATTTTCTCCCAAAATGACCACTGAAAGTGCTTCATACCATAATACTTGCTGAATGGTTATCATAGTAGGAAATGGACTTGGTGACCCACATTTAAATCCTGGATGAAGCTGTTTGCATTTCACATCATGAAAAGGGAAAAGGTATGAATAGTTTGGTTTGATGGCATATCAACCCTTGTAGGTTATTTAATGCCAAATCCATTTTTATACATATAAACAGTTCCATTTCAAACTATTCAGTTTAGCAACTTCAACTGAGTGATAACTGACCACACCAGTTACTTACCCAAGCTTGAATTCGTGGTTCACCACTAAGTTGACAAATTAAATCTGCCTTCTTGATCCATTTCTGCACAGATAGGTCAGATTTGTTGCTGTCAAAAAATGGTATTAGCTTAGAGTTGAAGTTTAATGACATTGCTGAAATAGCTTGTAAAGAAACAAAATGAATAGATCTTTCTTCCTACTTGTGGTCTTCGACATTGTTTTTAATGCATGCAGCAATTTCATTGACAGCTAAAATCTCACTGCTCACAATTGTCACCTCATGTTTTTATGCTTTTTCTTGGCTGGGTGTTTGCATAAAAAATGTGTCATGTTGCCTGTATGTTTTGATATGATGGTCTGTCATCTGCATACTTTTCAAAACCAGGTGCCCTCGAACCAGAATGAGGTGTTGGATTACCCAGATGCACACAGGGGTATTCCACATTCCCCAAAACTCCAGCATTGCTGGAGCCTTACCATCAGATTGCTTAGTGTCATAATCAGGACACTCACTGAGGCAGTCTTATCCCTCAGCAAAGATGCAGTTTGTGTACTGTACAGTCACAGATGACTGAACCAGAAAAGGTAAGACTCCAACAATTCACCTTACAGTAATCAGTAAATAGTTGGGTAGACTGGGTTCTTTAACCTTGATATGGCAACTGGTCTAAGAAAAGGAAAACTGAATTCAAATCACTTGTACTACATTTAAAAAAAAATAGATCATGTGTCAAATCCTGCTAGAGACAGAGGGATTAGGTAAATACATACTAGCTGAATGTTTTCTTAACTATAAAAAAATCAATTAATTTGGAGCCCCATTTCACTCAACTCACCATTTTTAAAGTAGTTTCAGAAATAAATAAATAAAAAAATTACTTTCTGTCAATCCTCTGAAGCTTAATGCAACTATTTCTTGCTAGTCTCCATTAGAAATTATTTGAAATAGTGATGCAAAATTTCAGAACAGGTCTCCTCTCTCATTTGGACAGCAAGCAGATTAGTGTTGGTTTGTGGGTCTTAGCATCTCAAACATTTGGTGAGGCTCTAGTGGTAAAATCAATGCAATCTCAAAGGGTGTTTTTAATGTAAATATTTATTTTTGTATAAATAATGTAAAGATATTTTTGCAGCCACTGGACTTCTGTTTGGACAACAAAATCCTAAATTTAGTTTGAAGATAAAAAGTAACATCGAAACAAGGTATATTGTGTTTTTTTTTTTTCTAAATACAAAGGCAATAGCTATATTTTTTTTTTGTTTACTCAACTCAATTTGGCACAAGGCTACAAATCTGGGATACTCATTAAGAATCAAATCAATAACAAATCAACTTAGTTTGGCACAAGGTTACAATTGTGGGATACTCACAAAGAATCAAATCCATTACACTAGTCTATGAAGATTAATAACTATTGTTCAATGGCTATGTAAATGGATTTTTTTTTACTCCTCTCCTCAGTAAGTTGGTTTAAATTCAAAACAAATTCTATAAAGACACTGTTACTTAATATTGAGTTTCAAGATCATCCTAGGCAACAGTTAAGTGAGTTCATATAAAAATGTATTTTATTATTAAGCAGAAATGCAAGTTTGTGGTAAAAAGATTAGATTTGCTATAGCACCAATTTTGAAATATGTGAAATTTGAAGCAATAAACAAAAACTGCCTCAATCTACATATACATGTTAGATAAGTGAAATAATAGGAAAAAATGATAAAATACAAAATATATCATTGAACATACATCATACACTTACCTTTTAAGGTAAATTTTGAATTGAACAAGGAAAACTAAAATTATGCTCTGTGCCAAAAGCTTAAGTTCTGTTTTCTGAGATCAATGTATTTTCTAGTTCTTTGGTTATTGCAAATGAGTTATTTTTCAACTAATCATGTTTTTATAGACATCTCAAATCTTGATTAAAATGATGTAAAAACTGAAGCAGGATTTTTTTTTTAAACCAAGTGTTGGCCAACTGAATAACAACAAGAAAATAAAACAAGTCCGACTGTAAGTCTCTCCTCACTCACAAGCTCAATTGGTAGTCTTTTTGACAAAAAGTCCGACCGTAAGTCTCTTCAAAAATAAAACAAGTCCCACTGTAATTCTCCTCTCATTTGCAAGCCTGATTGGTAACCTTCGTAACAAACAAAAAGAAAGCAAAGTCCGACTGTATGTCTCTTCTCACTCGCAACAAGAGCACCAACTGTGCCAACGCTGCTGTTTTTATCTCTGTTCAGACGGACCAAAATTTGCATGAGAGTGTCTCTACATTGTACAAATCGCACCCTCACCCTCAAGAATATTTTCTCGCTTGGCATGTATAACACGTTTTCACCCGCTTTGGATTCCGCAGTAAGTCATTATTTTCGTTACAAAAACATTTTCATAGATTGATAAATATCATTGCTAATATGTGAAGACAGTTCTTTAACCAAATATTGTGTGGCCCTCATCAGTAAAGCAAAATACCAGCAGTGATCATCTTGTTGAAGGTAGAGAATAGAAGACAGCTTAGTTAAAAGTTTACCTAATTTATTTCTCTTATAAGGTCCAAGAGAGATGTATGACCCAGTTATATTTGTTGGGGCCATTTCTTCAAGGCTCAATTCCACATAGGATAACTGAGAACATGATCTTAGTTACAACTTTTAAGCATTTTTTTTTTCTTTTTTTTAACTTTTTGCATCCTTAATCACTGACTATCAAAAAGGCTTTAAGCCTTGTTGTTCATGTCATCCCACATTGTCTTCAGTGAGGTCACCAATCTTGTCTTCCCACAATTTCTTCTAATGAATAATCAATATGTGGATCATACTTGCATATCTGGAGTCATGAGAATCCATTTGTGTACTGGAAAGCCCCCACCCCATTATACAAGGAAGAAATTTTAGTTTAGTAAGAGCAGACAAAACTTTAGCAAAACATATTTTACAAGTAATCTAAATCTAGTAAGGAAGGGGGAGTCATCATTATCATGAAAATTGCTACATATATTGAAGCTGAAACCAATCAGTATATATTTACCTAATCCCTTCACAATGAGTGGGATGCAACACAAGGTTAATTTTCCAGTGGAGTAAAGCTGTTTTGAATTCAGTTTTTCTTCTCCTAGATTGTCATACCAAAGCCCTGTCTGGCTTACAATTTACCCATAGTTAGAAAGAGGAGGTGAAATGGATTCATGCCTTTCTCAAAAGCATTAGCCTGAAAATGAAATGAAAACTGCTTTGTCCAGGAATAGAAATATGTCTATTTCCTAAGATAAACCACATACCTCCTACCAATCAGTAGCAGTTTCATTTGAGAGCAAAATGTATACATCATTGTTCTTGCAAAATCTGCAATACTTTACTAATATCAACAAATATGAAGGTTATGCCAGATCTGTAAAAGATTCTGGTTTAATTCCTAAAAGGCACATCATTAAGGGCTTCAAAATTTAGCTCTATGATAATTACAAGGGTGTTTTTTTTTTTTGTTTTTTAGTTTCTTAATTTTATTTAATACTTTAATTGTAAAACCCATAATATTCATAATAAATTCTCTTAGTCTTAAATGTTAAAATTCCACAATCCAAATAATATGAATCTTAGAACAATCAGTACAGGAAAAAATTGCGCTAGCCAGGGTGGGGGGATGTAATTTGAATCCAAATGAAAAGCAAACAGCAGCAAGCAATAAGATTTAATCAGGACATTTTCATGGTTCACTTTGCTGAATCAGAGGATAAAGTGGTTGACTTTTCATTAAGTGATATTTTTTGTTTTGTCAACATTGGCACAATGGCAATACAATAACCAAGAGAAAGTAGATGAAGGAGAGAGAGAGCAAAGAGAAGGCATTCAAACAGCAATGGTTTATATGCTTGGTTGAAGCAGAAAAACAGATGCTTTGTCAAGCTCATATTGTAATTAATAACTAAATGTTTATATAGGCATTATGAGCGGAGGTGAGAAGGAAGGAAAGAAAAGGAGAGCTTACTCATTAAGGCTTCAACTGACTACTTTCACCTACTACAAAACAGACAATGGGACCCACTTGGTGAATTAGTTTATTTATTATCAGCACTAGTACTATATGAAGCCTAGGTTAAAATCTGGTATTTAAAAATGTTGATTTTCAAGACAAGCATGACTGGCACAGCTTAATCTTCTAACTTTTTTTGCCAGGGCACTTCCAGTAATATAATAACCAGTGAATTTGACTAGCAAGCTATTGTTACTGATTTTGATTCTTACTGAGTGCTTCATACTTCTGGCCTTAAGGCAAGTTGAGCTAAGGTAAACAAATGACTGACTTCTATTAGGTCTAGAGCCAGACTATGTTTAGTAAATATTGATCACACACACGGAGTTATTATGCAGTTATAATCTTAAAATTAAGCATGCTATACAGAAAGTTATAAAAGGCAGGAGGCCAAAGATTGCCCATGTCTGCATTAAACCAGTTATTGTATTCCAGTCAGTTTGAATAGACAAAACATTTACACTTGTTAAACTTTCAACCAAGTATCTTTAATACTTGAGTTACCAAATTCATTGATGACTGGACTGATTAGGTGAGGTTTAAACTAACTTTGTCAGCATCTCCTTTTAGTATGTATAGAAGGTATTAGTGCAGTAAGACGTACAAAGACAGAGTGGGTGTGTTACATTGACCTAAGCACTTTTTACATTTATGTTTATACCAATATTATCTTACCTGTTTCATAAAATTGGTGCCTAAGCCTTTTATTCCAAATATTTGGGATGTATCATTTTCTGGTAATGTGTAGAATAAACCTTCATGTAACATTGTGTGTTTCATCTGTAAAAGATAAAACAAAACAATAAATAGCTTTTCAAAACCAAATAACTGTCAACACCTGAAATTTCTTGATGCAAAAATATTTTTGAAGTGGGTGTCAAAAAGAGCCATGATTAATATGAGCCCTTAAAACATTTTTTTAATCCTTCATAAAAATATAGTGTCAACAAGATTAGTTTTTCATTAAGAAAAAAAAAGAAAACATTTTAGCCCTTAATGATCAATTTATATACTAAATGTAAACCCATGACCTGGATTTGACACTAAAATGGATTTGTTGGTGAGGCTCCAGGTTTTGAGCTCTAAAGAGTGTGGAGTACCCCTTAATTACTCTTTACTCCTAAGTTCACTTTGACTCAGAGTGGTAGTACCTATTAGGGCCCCATCTATAAGTCAAATTGATCCATTGGAAAATTATTTGTATTAGATAGAATACTTGATATCATATAACTGTGTGCAAATTATTTGTATTAGATAGAAATACTTGATATAACTGTGCAAAGAAATAAGAGAAAAAATGCAATGAACAGTGAAAATATAGTTATAAAATATTCTACAGACAAATCAAATATTAGCATTAAATAACCCATAGGTAGTTCATATGCCATTAAACAAAAAAGCATAAACCTTAGTGTAAGTCCCACTCTGTCTTTGCCAAAGAGGACTGATGGAAAAACCACTTATTCCTTCCTAATTTTTTAAAATGATTTTGACAACTTACTGAGTGGAGGTGATAACATGTAAGAAATCATTTGATCAAGGCAATTTTCCTCTCAATTCTTTTTAAAGATCTCTGAGCAGTGCATATAGATAGAACAATTGGAAATAAGTAGTATCAAAGGGGTATATCATGGTTTTTATCCTGTTAAGTACACACTGTTCTTTCTTTGTTCTTCCAACTTTGTCATATTATGACAGGAATAGGCAAGAACTATTGCATCAATTGGTTATGATTAATGTCTGATGTCCTGAGGGATAGAGTTGAACAAACAGCCTAGTGATATAGGCTTCTTTGTCTAGTGGCTCAAAACAGGTTTGAGCCTTACATTGGAGCTCCTTATATATGATTTTTACACAGATATAAATCTTAACATGTTGGCTATCAATTGTCTCTGGGTTATTATTTTAATATTTGAAGCTTTGATAAGAAGCAGTTTCCTCTGGTTGATTCTATATTTTATCATTTCCATTTTGGTCTTCTGTTTCTAGGTGAATTTTCTCTTAACCTAATTCCTAGATCTCAACCAAATAATCATGTTTAAGAAATGATTGAATTCCAAAATCTCAGTTAAACCTATATTTCAAGTCCTGCTTAATTTGGAGGGAGACAATTATTGAAATTGTTTATTTTTCTTGACTGAAAACCAGAAGGAATTTTATCAATTTTTATTTATTTATTCATTTTGTTGTTTTGTGAAATCCTATCATAAAAGGAATTTTTATCTTATATCAACATTAAACTTTTCCTAAGATACATGTAACTTAGAAAAAAGTAGAAATAGTTATCTTTCTAATGAAAGTGAACCATGCTACTGATATTTATCTATTAAAAGTGATTGTGGTGAATATTTATGAACACAACATTTGTTTTAGGAACAGTATAGTCAATTGATCCAAAGTATGAAAGAGTATTTGTCTCAACAGTAACTTGTTGAAAAGGATTTTATTTATTACTAAAACTAATCAAATCAATTAAAAAAAATGCAATTTACAGATTATAAAATTGGAACTATAAATCTAAATGACAATTTTCTGAAGAAAACAATTTCAGTGGGGAGTTAAAAAAATGGATTCAAGAAAATCTTTTCATGCAGATATGTATATCAAAGTAGACTTTATTTATTGCAAAGTATACAGTATTTGTTTTTGTCTTTTTTTTTTTCTTTGTGAATAGTTCATTTTATTGTGGTGAGAATTAAACAGCTAAAATTTCAGACTATCTCTGATAGTTCTTTTGAACAGATTCAGCCGTTTTTGGTTTTACCATAGTATTTCGATTAGTTGCAGTATAAACAAAAACTCAAAATTAGTTCAAAAGAACATATGAAAAAATATTAATAATATATTTAAGAAATTAAGAAAAAAATTCCTTCTTGATATTTCTTCTTGAAGCTTAATGATAGCAGTGATGAATAGGGAGGGGTTATGTGCTACATACTTTAAACTTAGCAACTAACTGAAGTTAGTTATTAAAAATAGCTTAGTCTGGCACAAAGCCACAGAAAGATGAAGGGTATAGTGAGGAGTAAATTTAACATGTTATCAAGTTTAGAAAGGACAGAAAAGAAAAAAAGACATTTAAATTTTTCAGAGTTGACTGACTGATTGGATTAGAAATTCAATCTTGTAACATTATAAATAGAATAAACTAAAAGCCTGATAATCCAACTTTTCTGACTATTTGATCCAAATCCTCAAATAGAATTCTGCATTTGATTTTATTGTTTACACTGGTAAATGGAATACACTGTTAGTCCCAATGTAACTAGTTAAAGATATGTTTTTCTATCAACTTATTCTGTAATAGAACAAGGACATACAATCAAAATTTTAAGTGGTACGTATTTCATTATGCTAACAACACAAGTCAACATGCAAATTGACTCCATACTAATAGCATTTTTTTTTCTGTGACTTTCTCAACCAGCATTGTAGATGTAAATAATGCTGACTCAACCAGGAGTTGATCAACTGACCCTATAAATTTACCTGAATTGCAGTTTATTTTTTATTGTGCAGGCCAGCATCTCTTGTACTATGGGGTGGGGTGGGAGAATATATTAGTCATTGATAACAATCATTTCTTTCATTTTAAATCAACATGAAGTTTTTGTTTTTTTTAAAGGACTGGAGACAATATTCTAACAGCTTCCATGTGTTTATACAATGAATGAATTTTATCGCTTAAATGATTAATATTTTAATCAGTCTGGCTTCAGACATTTTCACATGAATAATAAAGGTTACATTATTCCAAGAGTGATTTCAACTAATGTTTTCTATCTTGTTAGTTTTCATCACTATATTTCAGTTTAAATATGACAGACCAACCAAGGATAAAAAATATATCAGTTGAAACCATTTCTATATGACAAAATCACTTAGTTACAGATAATATCTAATCAATCATAGGCTGTCCTGTGCATGATACTAAACAGTAGTGTGGCTCCAGTTTTGGACCTCTTGTCAGAGAAGAGTCACACCATCATTGCCATCACTTTCAGGTCCACTCTGTTCTGGGGTGGTAGTATCTGTTAGGGCCACATTTATAGGTTAAACAAATCTGTTGGTAAATTGAGAGTTATATAGGAATACTTGAAATCATAAATGTACAAACAAATAATTATTGAATAGGTATAGTTACTTGAAACCATATAAGTAAGTTGGGTGACCCAAAAGCTCCTTTTCAATAGCTACAGCACCAAGGTGTAGAAGAAGGTGCTCCTGCTTTCCCTGGATTGCTCCACTTTTGATCCGTAACTTATAATGCCAAGTGTTAAGCAAGGAGGAATTGAGTACCATTTTTTGAGTCTTTGGTATGACTCAACCTGGGATTGAATCCTGGTTTCCCAGACCATTGGCAAACACTCTACCCATTATGCCAATAATTGCTTGTAAATTAATCATATTAAAAAGGAACACTTAAAACCATATAACTGTGTGCTAGTTATCTGTATTAAGAATAGTTACTTGAAGTTATAATTATTCACAAATTATTAACCATATAACTTCTTTAAAAAAGACTGACTTTGGCATTTAATAACTCAACAATGGTTGACACGCCATAAAACTAACAAAATAAATTGACATTTCCACAAACTGTTTTATTTATAGCAGTTTTCTATCTAATTTTGTCAACTGTATTTATTTTAATGTGCATTATTAAAAACATTGATTTGAAAGATTGAAGTTTAATAAGCATTAACAAAACTAAGATTAAAGATTATTAAATAGAAGAGTGTATCTGCATTATTGAAGAGAGAGACCAGAAAAGGAATTACTTTCACCTGAAGACCAATGAATGTACAGGTCAAAACGCAAACAACAGAAACAATGTGTTTAATTGTCTGAATATTTCTTTGAATGAAAGGGGCTCTCTAATTAGAAATTAATACATAAATCATTATCGAAAAAGGAAAAAAAGTAATCTTGTCTATGGTCTAAAATTACCATTAAAAGGATTAAATTGAAAAAAAAAGTAGATGATTAGTTGATCTGTCTTTGAGTCACTTTGCTATTTACTTTCTTCATATTATAGCATTATTTATGATACAATGATAGAAATTCAAATATACCATTATAGTAGAGCAGTTCAACTTAAAACATTTGAATTATGAAATGTGTGTGTGTGTGTGTATATATATATATATATATATATAAAAATAAATAAAATAAAGGTTATTTAGAAAACAATGGCTGATTTTATATTTTAATGTGCAATAAAACTAATACATTTCTTTTAAATACAAAAAATACTCCATCAAATCCTGAATTACAAACAAAAAGAAGAGTGATAAGTCCTTGCAATTAAAATTATAAATTAACTGGTATATTTCCCTGGTTGCAATCTTATTTAGAAATAAACTGTAAATGTGAAAAAAGTCACCAAAATGAGGTTGACAAAAAAATCACCACTAGGGAAAGTAAATATTAAACTGTGCTTTTGAATGTAATTTTGTTTATGTAAGCAAATGCTGTTGGCTATTTTAAAAAAATCAAATTAAATCAGTGAAAAGACATTTTTCTCACACATTTTAAAGTAAAAAAAAATTCACTTAAGGATATGAGATGACATTTAGCAAGAATTTCAATAACCTACTACAATCTCCTTTGAGAAAAGCTGAAGCTTAAGAAATGTGCAATAATCTTACATTAGTAAAATTGCAGATAAGATGGAACAAAGTTGGCATATTGAGATATGGAAAGCTGAAAAGATTTTCCCTGGAGGAGAGTTCACTGTTATGAACCCCCTTCTGTTTTTAACACACAACTATAAAATCTGCTTGGGAAAAAAAAAGAAGAAATATTTGAATTGGCAAAAGAAAAATATATACAAAAATCTTTAATGGTTAAAAGGGATGGTTTATTATCTGTATTCTGCAAGGAATATTGTAAAGAGTACAAGAAGTAGGTATAATATTAGAAAGGGGTTTTTGTATTTTAGGCAGAATAAGAGAGACAAAGAGAAGAAAATAGACAATGAGGGTGAGTAAAGTGAGAGAGAAGGGGGATAAGTTGATGGCTTACATACTGAGATTCTTTGATGGCCAAAACCATAAACAAGAACAAAATATTGACACAAAATTATGAAAAAGAAAAAAAATTCACAAGAATATGAAGTTGATTGAAGTAAAGAGGAGAAAGTAAACAAAGATATTAAAATGAATTGAATTGTAAAATTGGGCAAAGGTGTCAGAAGAAAAAGTTACATGAAAGAAAAAAATAAATAAAAGAGATGCTGCAAGATGATTCCACTAATACTGCTGGCATAATAAACCACTCTCAGTAATGGAAATTCATGCCATAAGCATTTGTGATCATTTTTCTCCTTCAACTCTTCACTTTCTCAAACCCTCCCATCCCCAAATTCATGTACTCCAATCTAAATATGGTTGTCGTTTGAAGCCAACAGCAGACAGAAATAATAATGATAATCATCAGCACTATAGTGGACAGGAATGCTCAAGTGAAAAATCTCTTATTAACTAGAAGGAAATTTTGATACTGAAGGAGTGAATTTCACATCTGATTTGTAAAGAACAAGTTTATAAAACCAAAGAAGAATAAAAAATAAATATAAAAAGAAACTGAAATAAACTATTTCCTTTTTAGTTTTATATTAACACCTTGACTAAATATTTATAGATGATAGTCAAGAGTATGGACAGAATACTAAAATCATTAAACTGATTAAAAGTTAAATTATTTTCATAATTTTTTTTTTTTGTTGAAAGAATGGATGATGAGACAATAAGAGAACTACAATTACAAAAGAAGTAATCCTAATCACAAAAACTTTCAGATAAAGAGTTATAGAAAAGTCATTAATTCTTAGAAACTGAACAGCCTACTAAAAAAATGCACATACCTAAGCAGCCTGAATTCTGAAATAGGAATTCCATTTCTAAAATGAAAAGTAAATTTATTATGGCTTTGTTTTATCAAGCTCAGTATGCAAGGTCTTGAAAATAGCAACGAATAACTATTTTTGGTACTAATAATTCATACACAGTAATATGGTTTCAAGTATTCCTATCTGATATTAATAATTTACAGTTATATGGTTCCAAATATTTCCATCTAAGACTAATAATTTTCAAATAGATCTACCTGACCTATAGGTAGACCCTAACAGGTACTATCACTCCAGGTCTGGGAGGACTTAGGAGTAATGGCAACAAATGAATGACCCCCACACTCTCCAGAGCTGAGGCTCAACATTGGCTGCAGTTTACAGTCATATTTAGGACAATGTTTGTATAGTAATTTTTTTACTAAATTAAGAGATTCTGGGGTCATTATTTCAATAAGCAACTTAGAAAAACTTTTCAGCTGAGAATGTTTAAAATAGTAAAAAATTATTTCCTCATTAGCATTGATTTAATCATCATCGGCAGCAGCCATTTTGAAGCCACATTTTTTTTTCACAAAGGCTTTTCTAATTCCTACCACGACAACCTTGACTGTGAAACTGCCAGGTCTTTTCCTGTTATACTTGTTATTTCTTGGGCACTACTTTATCAATCTTCTGCATCATCTATTATTCTCCAGTTCTATTTTTGTTATTCAATAATTTCTATGATATCTCTTACTTTGGTCTGCTCCCTGGTTTCAGTTTGTTTCATGGCATATCAACCTTTGTGGATTATTTAATGCCAAAGCCATCCTAGTAGAAAAACAGCAGTGATACAATTTAACCTGTAGCTGGCGGTGGGGGGGATAAGGTGGGGTTTATGCCTTTCCAAAGGATATTAGTCTAAAAGTGAATGTAAAAACATGACTGGAGTTTGAATTCATTTACTTCATGGCTGCTGTCCAGCAATTTATCCTTTGTCACGGGGACTCCTTGGTCTACCTTCCTGGATTTAATAATGGTACATATATTTTTCTTTTATTGTGAAAAAGAAAAAAAAGAAAAAGTGGACATTTTTCTCAATGTATTTATAAAACATACTTGTAGGGTAGGGTCCTGACCTAAAATGCAAACTATTAAAGATTTTTAAAGGGCACCTCTCACCCCAGTTGCAAATTATGGAACGTCAGACAGATTAAATCAAGTCAGACAGATTAAATCAAGTATATACATAAAATATACTTTTGGAATTATAAGGATGGTACTTTTATGTAGCATTTTCACTATATAAATAAATGAAATATCTAACAATCAGAAGTAAGATTTTTACCAATCATCAAAATCTTTTGCATCCTTCTTAATTTTAGTAATCTAATGAAAAAAAAAAAAAAAAAAAAAAAAAAAAAAAAAAATCTGGCCAAAGTAAAATAGTCCTTTGAAAAGATAATTGGATTATCATCCACATCTTGTCTGTTTTAATTTTCAGTGACACCTGATGATAATCAACAGGTAATATGAGTAGAATCCTCTCTCTCTCTCTCTCACTCACTCTACTCCTGACAGATCATATTAATGACCTGATAGTAAATATATCAAGAACAATAATACAAAAACAAAAAGAGTTTTGTAAATAAGATATTTTTTTTTTACTTTTGGCATTGATGACAAGAAATGTTAAAAGAAATAGAATTGCACCTTGTTTTCATAAAAACCTTATTACTTACAGGAAAACTTATCTATAGCTGAAGCAAGCATTCGGAATGGCTGAAAATTCTTTGAATAATAAAATTATACTGGGCAAGAATGTAAGTGAAGCAAACCTTGTTGAAAAACTAGAGAGAAAGACAACACACCTGCAGCTTATGATTTAAAAGAACAAAAGCTAGAAGCATCACAGGTGCAAATAATCACTTGTTAAGGGATCATTATGTGAAGGAGTTGATTGCATAGAATGCTTTGTTTGAACAGGTAATATGAAATCTATAGAAAAAAAGAAAAAAAAAGGAAAGTTGGCCTAAATCTTAACACAAGTGGAACGCACAGATTATAAAGAATGGAATATGTATAATTATTTGATTTGGTATGATTGTACACTTATGTTTTTAAGAATATTTGTTTAAAGGCTACTACTACTGGCAACCATTAACTTTGATGCCAATTCAGTTACACCTGGTCCTTACTCAACAAATGAGTTAAAATCCAACAAGCAGGTCATTAAGTACATTGCTCAATAGACAAGGCAAAGAAAGTACTAAGATGGGTCAAAAGTTTGGCAATATTTTGGTACAAGATAGTTCATGATGTATATATGATGTTGTGATGGCAAATTAAAATAAAAAGGTCCCCAGATGAGCAACCATTTAAATGCGTATGGGAACTGGTGCATTTAAATATTGTTATCACCAAATGGGGGTTTATTTTTTTGCACGGGTGAGGACGGGGTGGGCTGGCACTTGATCCCTTGTAGAATAAGTCCTTGTTCAGAGTCCTTTCTCGGGCATGTAGGAACTGGCATATTATGTGGGGGTTAATTTATGGCTAGACTGACCGCCGTTGGCAAGGGGTTTCTAAGTTTCACACTATACACACACCCACCAAGGCCACTAGTTCTTCCTCCCCTAGAACAATGGAAGATATGGACCTCTAGGTTTAGATGTAATAATATTAATTATAGTAGTCGACAACTCCGGTTTCCTGTGTAATATTTTTAAAGGAATTCATACAGGACAATTTAAGCGAGGATAACATAAGGCGAATAGAAGCTGAAAAAGAAACATGAAATAACAACTTGATAGCAGACGATACAAATGAACAACTTCAACATGCGGGAACATTAAAATATATCAATCTTTTTACTACACACGCAGATACACAATATTCAACGCGTCGGCTATATTGTTAACGGATAGTACATAAACATAAATGTCTTTCTTCTTTTCTTTTCTTTCTTCTTTAGTCTTCCTTCAAATTGAGAGAGAGAGAGTATATATGTAATTGGATATAGGGGGAAACAGTCTTATAGTTTACTTATCTTTTTCCGATGGATTCCTGTGGAGAATATTTCCTCTTTTACGAGCTAACAGACTTTATGTTATTTTTAGTTCTAGCTTGAAGGTATGGCTCCTTCTCCTTCTTGTCCAAGATACTTTCCGTCTTTCTTTACCCGGAGTCTTGGCATGGGCCTCGCCCCATCTGTTCATGACGATGTTTGATCCAAAACTGATTTTCTTATTCCCTATTTCCGCTGACGGAAGGAGCTCCCACTTCCGCCTTAGGGTTCTAGCCAATCATTTGGCTTCTATCTTCTTCCTTCCCCTGTCAGGCGATTCGTTAGGGCTACTATATGTCCCTGTACCCCCTTCTTTACCCATCTGGTCACCAAGTACAAACATCTGTTGGTTTCCATTCTGACCTGGATTTGTTACTTCGGGATTGACCTACATTGCTATCACTCTTAACGGTCATTCTTTGACGGCTTGCTAATTCAAACACGAGGATAGTAGAAATTCCTTATTTCTCTTCTCTCAGTGGGAGACCACGTGACAATGTGAACAAAGCAGTTCAAGCTGTAAAAGGTATTTGCTGGGGTTGTTAGTATCATGGTAGTTATTGTACTGACACATTGTGCATTGCTTCATTCTGTGGGTGCTTTAAAAGCTACAAACTACACAGATGAACATATAACATAGAACTTATGCTTTATGTGTTTAAACTGGGTCCTAACACTGTGGAAGCAATCAAAAACATTTGTTGTGTGATAGGTGAAAGCACAATTGATTGCAGTACTGTAATTGGATGGTTCAAGAAATTTCACATGAGCTGCAAGAACCTTGACAATCAGGCAAGGTCAGATAGGCCTAAAACAGTAGATTCTGAGGCCATACACCAAGCCACAAAGGCAAATCTTGCATGTAGCACTCGGAGTATCCAGCAAGTTTGGAATCTCACAGTCTACTGTGGTTTTTCACCTTCATGATCTAAGCAAAATCATCTGATGCTGCTGAATTATGCTTCACATTACCACAAAATATTGCAAAACTTTAGTACATCATTACCATACAACAGTTTAAAACTTTTCAAGTTTGTTTTAAGGTTTCATGTGGTGGTATTGTAAAGTTTTAACCACAAATCTAAAGTTTATGATTACACCTTTTTCATTTTTTATAATAACATTGCAAGAAACAGAGAGGTCTAAAAGAAACACAATCTTAGAGCAGAATATTTGTTTTAGTTTGCAAAGCTGTTACAGATATAGGCACTGTATAAACTTACATAAAATAGCATTTGCTGGCTTATTTGAAAAAAAAAAGCATACAATAAGAATCAATGCAAAATGTACATAAAAAATGCAAAAAGCATGAATAAAAAAAAACTATACATTTAAAAAAATCAAATCCTTTAAAGTTGTTTGTATTCAGCTGTCTATTGTGAATCAAAACACTTGATGGCTATAGGTTATTAGGGTCATTGGTGACCATATAAGAAAAAAAAGATTATGTCTAGCACTTCATATTCCTGTGCACAGAAGTGCCTTGCTTTCCCTTTCTGTTCATATATACCAGGATTGCAATATCAATCAGGTGTAAGTGGTCAGTAAACAAAAGCAACAAAATATACCAAGTATATCTGCAAAAAAAATAAGGGATATTATTCTATAATTATCATTTAATGTATCTGGGTTAACTTCCTCGAGAAAGTGGATCATTCAGAGTAAGGACAAATATTGACCTCTCACCATTATTAAAATGCAAACTGAACTGTGAATTACTTTATAAGTTGAAGCATTCTAATTGCGCTAATAAAAATCTTGCTAGATGTGATGTTTCTGCCGTGTTATGATAAAAAAGTAATCTTGAAAAGATATGTGCCTAGCTGATTGTATATAAAAATAATGAAATATACAGGCTGATTGAAAACTAACTCCCTATTTTATTTCATTTCTTATAAAAATTATAGTTAAGAAATTAATTATAAGAGTTTTAAAAATCAGGAGTTATTTTTCAATCAAACTGTATATCTTAAGTATTTGAACAAGATCATGTCTGAAAGGAAAAGTAAAGGTTCACAGCTACATCTATTGTGAAGAGAGAAAAAAGAGACGAAGGGTAAATACAGACAATGCCTATAGTGTTCATGTTCTTCTGCAAGGTGCCATATAAAGAGAGGTGAAAACATAACCAGATAATGAAGACAGGTACTCAGAGTGTGTTTATATGACTCTGGTTAGCTTCACCTTCCCATTGAACCTTAAACAGTAGGCTCTCATCATATAAACCAGTTTATCCCAGCCAGTTAAGCTAGGATCCTTCCCTTGTTGACAGGTGTTGGTAGGTCCTTAAAACAAATAACTTTTATGGTATCTTTTTAAACACTGGCTGAACAATAAAAAAAAGAAATTGCAGAAGTCTATGTAGCAAAACATGTCAACCAATGAATAATTTATTCACCTCCAAACCAGAAGTTACCAAGTGTCTGCAACATATTGAAGTGCTAGAGAAATAATTCAATCTCTGAAAATGAGAAAAAGCATTACACACCACAGCAATTGTTTATTAGTCTTCAAAATAGGGGAAAATAATGTCACTTAACCAGAAAAAAGATAGAGGCAAGAGTGACATTAATCATAGATCTCATTAACAAAATAAGATTTATATATTGTTAGCTATTCAAAAGTAAAAGGAGATAATACAAGTTGTGAATATCACCAAGCAAAAGGAAACTATAATATCAATGAAATAGTTGACATAAGAGAACAATGATACAGTAATGGCCAATCATCATTTCACTCATTTGTGGGTGGACAAAATGGTAAAACTTTGTTCAAAACTTATTAAACTAAAACTATTTTGCAAAATATATTTCAAATGTATAAATAAAAAAAGATATAAAAAATTCTTTGATAATAATAGAAAAAATAAAAAAAAATAAAAAAACAACCCATCAAAATCAGAATCATCAGATCCTGAAAGGAAAAAGCATAAATTAAAAATAGTTTTGTATATTTGGTTGAATTTTAGTTTTTGAATTTGGTTGCAATGTATAGCAGATTGGGGTGGAGCAAGGTCATGATAAGTTTCTGATTTCACCATCTGAACAAGTGTTAGAACCTATCTGAGAACAACTATGTTCTAATGTGTAGATATTTACAAATCTTAGTCTTGTACAAGGTCAAATGTGGAGAAATTGAGAGTAGGATGATTGTATTGTTTCAACCTTTCAAGTAGTAATAACCTGCTTGCTTTGAGCAAAGTGCAGGAATAAACATTCAAAGTCCTGGATTTATCTGGAATTGTAAAGATATTCAACTGATTTAAGAAAATTATTATTCAGCTGCTCATGGAACTTCAGTATGATTATCTAATCAATGAATGACATTTTTCTTTTTACCACTGTGCAAAACAGTGGCAATCCTATGTAAAGTACATGATAGTTTAATTTGATGATAAACAAGTGTCTTTTTGTTAGTCAATAAAATAAACAATTCCAGAATTAATTTTTACTCAAATCCTCATTGCCTTAGATTAAGGAAAAAAATTGTAAAAATTATAAGTTACAAGAACTTACAAATTCATTTTCTTGCTAATTATATCACATATTTTTGGGAATATTGAATTGACATACTCATGTACAGTTCAAATTTTGAAGACCTAATTTTAGATGAAAAAAAAACAAACAAAACAAAAACTGTCAAACTTTACATGAGTACTAATTTTGAAAGGATGAAATGAAAATAGGAGACAGAAAACATTAACTTCAAAAATGAATTTCATAAATTAATAATTTTGTGACCATAAATCAAGTGTCGGTTTATACACGAGTATAAATAGTTCTGAAAGATGAAATAAAAATTACTAAAATATAACTTCATGGTTACAGTAGTGTAAACACCTAACAACCAAGCTAAAACACAAATGACTTATTTTTATTCCTTTGCTGCACTATATATATATATATATATATATATATATATAGCTCACATCTGACTATTGCATTTTCTATTTTATAAAAAACATGAAACTATTAGTAATGAAACAAAACTAAGGTGAGGTTTAAATACTTTTTTAGTTTTTATACTGCTATGTATTTAAGCACCTTTGAATTATCAAATGCATTTAAGAGATTGTTTGGTTTTTGTGTGTGTATATATATATATATATATATATATATATAAATAAAAAGCAAGGTGTATGTGTGTGTATATTTAAATGCCGTGTGCATGCAATATATGGAAACAATTTTCACTGAAAGCACAGGTACTACACTGATCTTAAGCAGGAGTGACAATCCATAAATCATTTTTTATGGGTTCTATTCTAGGCTGAAAAATAATTTATGAAAATTCAAAAGGAAACTAACAAGATGAGGGAGAGTGTTATAAAACCAATCCATGTTTTTCTACACACTGAATAAAGTGAATCAAAAGAATGCAAGGAAGAATGTAAAAAATAAAAACAGTAGAAAGAAAAAAAAAAGTTGAAAAGAACTTGCAGACATGGTCAAAATTAGAAGAAAATTTACAGCAAACAGAAACCCAATTACAGTTGAAGTCTCAAAGATGATTGAAAATTGGATCAGTTATAGATTATACAGAAATAGCCAAGGGCAGCCTAGACTGATAAATGAACAGGCAGGGACATTTACAGGATATATATATATATATATATATATATATATATATATAAAAGAGAGAGAGAGAGAGAGAGAAAGCATGATGCATGGGTCTTTTGCAGACTATTCCTCCTAGCTAGAATTAAATTGTCCAAAAATGGTAATGATTTTTTAGTGGAAATTTCTATAACAATGAAATTCAGAGTAAATAGAGAGAGCCTGCAGAAAATTACTAGCTAAAAAGACAGGTATAAGAAAGTAAAAAATATATTTCTTATTTACAAAAATATATCATTTAACTCTAAGAAAGAGGTAGCTTAGTGGTTGAGATAGTTGTGTATCCCATCAGCACAAATTGTTTGAGTCCAAGTTAAAACAACAAAGGCTTCTCCATTTAGAAGATTGCTACAACATATTTCTAATTCTCTAACCTCATTAGCTAAATCCACCCAACCACTATTTGTACTAAAATAAGCTAAATCTCTATTCTAACTTCAAAGGAAGTAATTAATATAAAATCCTAACTAAAGAAATCAATATTAAAAAATCATAATTATTATACATCAATTTCTATCATTTACTGGGAAGATTAAAGTCTAAATCAAGAAATACACCTCACAAACTGGTGATGTAATAAACTAATCATATGTGAATCAGTTCTTGCAACTTCTGATTGGCTGGTAAAAATAAAATCTGCATACCATGTCATATGTGGAGAATTTAGGAAAATATATATTTATGAGCAGGATGAGACACAAAGTCAATTTTTAAGTGTAGTAAAGATAGTTTGAAATCTGAGTTTTCCTTCTAGTCTAGTTGCAAGAATGAATGTAAAAACGTATCATAACATGACAGACTAAAGAACACAGTCTGTCCTACAATTTACCCATACCTGGGGAGGAAGGGAGAACAAATAGATTCAAGCCTTTCTCAAGGGAATCAACATAAAGTGAAATGTAAACAAACTCATCCAGGATTTGAACTCAAATCATTGATTCCATTTTCTATGACGATAACCATTATGCTAAATATGACTTCTGGGAAAGTATCCCACCATCAAAACTCAGTTCTCATATACACATGCACTATAATTCCATACAATAAGAGTTAACGAATAAGAAATATGCACTGAGATATTTGAATTGTTCTCATCTTGGTTGGTATACTTCCAATGTCTTCTGGCTTTCTTGAAGCATCTGTTGTAACAATCTTAGAATTTCACACAGAACCCTTTTTAATTCACAGTAGGCAGTTATTATTTTACTGTTCAAGAGAGAAAAAAGCCATATTTATTAATTATTCTTTTATATTTTTGTTGATTTGTCCTTGTGATGCTACTTCTGCTTGTTCAGCCGGAATTTACTACCTGATCAAGGTATTGAAGTCACAATAACATGGTAAGCTGCATTCCATTCACTAGGCCATTGTCCTGCAGGACAATCATGTAGTATAATTTTGGAGCTTTAAAACTAGCATCTACTCTTTTTAGAACAAAAAATCTCATATGGTGTTCAAATCTTATGCTAAACCTACTGAGGAAATCAATAGAGCCTAACATGAGTACTGATTCATTCAGTACTTTTATTTTTTAATGTTACCATCTATTTGGCTGATTTCATCAGAGTTTATGATACCTTTTTCTTCTTTACACATGTGATTAGCTATACTGAACTTCATAGTCTCTTCAGAGAACATAGCTATCCAATGTTCTTACAGCCTTACATTTTAGAAGACAACCAGTATTGCCTTTTTATTCCCTGCCACAACTGAACTCACAATATAGTTCTTGATATGTTCTTTGATGGAAGTTCACCTCTTGTCAGATATCTCTGAAAAGTGGAATTGTTTTTGAATATAGTCCTGATGCTGCATGGAATGTTGATCTTCTGAATCATTGCATTAGTTTTCTGACTCTTGTCATCCCCTTTTACCTCTGTTCATAGAAGCTGATGTTCATCTTGCAGAGTAGTTATAACTCTGAAGGGTTTTCTTAATATTGATCATCTCTTGTTGGTGTGTGCCTGGTTGCCACTTATGAGTTTGGCTTAATGTTGTATATATTAAATGATCCTTTTCTTCATACTGTATATGGATAGGGGATACCAAAATTCAGATACTGACTGGGAAATATTGGCTGACAATATACTACATTCAGAAAGGTTAGATTATTGCAGGTTTCCTTTCCCATCATGAAGTGAAGGGTCTTAAAAGGTCTAGCAGACATTGTGTAATTAGACAGCTTGATTGTCCTACAAGAAAATGGCTCAGTGAAAATGAATATTGATTATGTTTTGCATCTTACCAAGTGGTTTTGAGTTTAATCTCTAGGTTGCACTGTAGAATCCTGTAGAATAAGAAGTAACATGACCAAATAAAAAAAATGGTTGAAATAAGAGAATTAACTAATACAAAATATCTCTGAGCATGAATGAGAATAGTCAGAATTCTTAAAAATGAAGAAAGCTAGAAGGTACAATGGCAGAATCATTGTGGTTGTGACAGTCAAAATGAGGATTTCTGTTCAAATAAGTGTATAATAATTCTTCATATCAGAATTTCATTAAAAAAATGAATTTTTTTTCTTAACTAGATTGGTTTTGATTTTTCATCTGAGTATTTTTACTTTTCATACCAACAGTGATCAGTTAGTTTATCATGAAATTGGTAAGGAATATATTTGTAAATCAAGAACAAGACAGCCCAGTCAGCTATGGTTGTAAAATACACTGAATGCATCTCTGCAGAGGAGGTAAGACCCACTCGATGAGTTTCCTGATTATAACAATAAACCATCAAATGGGCTTTGGGGAATGTGTTGTTCCCCTTCATAGCTATTCTCGGTCAACTCTGACTTGCAGTGGTAGCACTTGTTCGGGTTCCACCTACGAGCTAAGTAGAACTGTTTGGCTATTTAACTATGTGCCAATAAATGACTGATGTTAAATTGAATTGTTAAAGTCAGATAGAAATACTTCGAACTATCTAACCGAGTGCAAACAAATGAGTAATAATGAATAGAATTATTAGTGTTGAATAGCTACACTTGAAATCCTTAACAGTGTACAAAATTGAATTATTGGCATTACATAGCAATACTTGAAACCATTTGAGTTGTACAAATTAATGAATTGTGTTGAATAGAATTATTAGTGTTATATAGCAATACTTGAAACCATTTAACTGCATATAAACAAATTAGCTCTAAACTTTTGAAAAAATAAAATTACCTGTAAACTATTCACTCAAAAATCATATGTATATCCACTTAACTGTGTGCAAACAAATTATGAATACCAAATAGAATTATTAATGCTAGATAGAAATACTTGAAACCGTTAGTTAACAAATGAGCTTGGACTCATTTTAAAATGTTATCTACAAACTGCATTTACAAATCATACATATTTAATATGTATTAACAGGATTTGCCATTAAATAACCTACAAGGGTTGATATGCTATAAAACTCAATCAAGAACAAGTGCTTTTGAATCTGGTTAAAAAAAAATAATAGACATTTATTAAACTCTTAGCCTCCATATAATGCTCTACTATTGAAATATCATTACATTTCTTCAACTTTTTCTAAATTTAAGAACAAAATGACTGATAATATGAAAATCTATATACTAACTAAAAACATGGTTCTCATGATAAGCATGGTTGGGTTGAGTTCAAGCTATAGGAATACATATTGGGCAAATACTTTATAACATAACTGCTTACAAAAGAAATGTTTTTTACAAGACTCAGCAGATTCTCAGGAAGTCAAACTCTGGAAAATCAATACTTCATCTAAGAATTCATAATACCTCCAGAAATTTATAATTGGTATCAGGACATCTCCAACAAATATTTACTCAAATTAGACTTTTCTTTTCTTTTGGTAAAACAAGCATTTCCCATCTACTTTTATAGATCTGAGCCAAATTGACAAGAACACAAACCTATTTTTGTGTTTCTATGGTTCCAAGGACTTGCCAGACTTAACAATTTTACTGAACTCACAAAGGTCAATACTAATTTAATAAGACACCTGACCCACAATTCCATCATTGATCATGGTCAGATTTTTTTTTTAATGGTTTAACCTTTATTTGAAATGACAGTTCATTTGGGGTTTACACTGTACATTACTCTTGGAAGATATTTTGCTTGGATTAAATGCAAGTAAAATAAACTAAAAATGAATGAACATTCTTTTAAAATTTAAAACAAAAATATAAAGATTACAAATGCCATTTTCATCACTAAAGTAATATATCTTTTATCAGTTAATTCTTTCTAGTTAATGGTCTAACAGACAAAAGTGTGTTGGTTAAATTGCATCTAGTAACCAAGTAGGCATAAGTTCAAACCGTGGATCAAGTAGTGCATAAAAAATTATATACTCAAAGATCATCATCATCATGTTGTGCCGCTAGCACAGATATCCCTGACTCTCTCTCGTCACTTCTCCCTATCGTTCATCGCCTCTGACAGGTCTTCAGGGCTACATCCCGTATCCTTACATAACTGCTGAATGTATGTTCGAGCTGGTCGTCCTGCTTTTGCCCAGCCATATGTGGGGGTCCATAGGAGTATATCACTTATGAGCTCATCCCTGCTTCTCCAGCAGTCTCCTGCATGTCTGGTTCGTCTAACTTGGATAGTTTTCGTGATGGGAGGCAGGTGGCCGTATAGATGGTGTCTTGTGGGGGTGTTGCCGCCAGGACTTGTTTAATATTGCTCGCAGCATTCTTGTGTAATTGCCATCTAGCTTCTTCTCCAGCTGTTTAGTTAGCGTCCAAGTAGTGCATCCATACAGCAGTATTGATACAACCGCTGCCTGGAAGAAACTGCATTTCATTTTATCAATCAGGTCTGATTTCCATATGATTGATAGCCTATTGATAGCTGTCCATGCTTTCGTTAGCCGCGTGTCGATGTCCTTTTCGGTTGATGAGACACTGCTTCCTAGGTAGGTGAATTTGTCTACTAATTTCAGAGGGGTTCCGTCTAGTTTGGAGATGTCGCCTGTTTGATTATGGCAGATATATTCTGTTTTGTTTGCATTGACACAGAGGCCAATGCCTGCGGCAGCTCGTTCCAAACTATGCAGTAGTGTTTCAGCTTGGTTGGCTGTATTTGCCAGCATTGCAATGTCATCGGCAAAGTCGGCGTCAGTAATTGTTTTTGTGGGGTACCTTCTGCTTCTTTTCTTTGTCAGCTCGAAGCTGTTTTCTCTGATTTTATCAATCGATGTTCTAAGCACGTAATCTAGACAGATGATAAAGAGGTATGGAGCCAGCGTGTCTCCTTGTAGTACTCCTGCTACAATTTTGAAGTATTCTGTGTCTCCATTTGGTGAATGTACTTTCACTTTGGTGTTTCTATATAGAATCGTCATTGCTGCTACGGTTTCTTTAGGTAGGCCGTATGTTAGTAGGATTTGTTCCATCTTTCTTCTGTGAATGGAATCGAAGGCCTTGGTAAAGTTTACAAATAGTAATGTCGCTTGTAGGTTTTTTGCCCATACACCTTCGAGGATTCTACAGATGGTCAATATTTGTGAGGTCGTGGATCTATTTCTTCGGAAGCCATTTTGGTTTTTCCTAAGTATGTTGTCGATTTTGGGTTCTATGCAGTTTTGTAGTAGGGCATTGTAAATTTTGGCTGCTATGGATATAAGTGTTATGCCTCGGTAGTTCTTGGCTAATCCGAGGTCCCCCCTTTTAGGGAAGGGGATGATGCATCATATATCTATCATATTTTGATTATAGACTGCGTTGCAGTGTCGGAGCAGTATGTCGTTGAATTGTCTGGTCTTCCATACTTCTGGGGGAATCAGCCTACTCAGAGATAAACAAACAAAATTGCAAAGATGAATCAACTTATACATGATAACCATTCTCTAAGTATGGACAATAGGAATAATCTACCCCCATAGATTAAATAAAAAGTTCCATTCAAAATTCTCAGATGGATAACAAGGTACAATGGTTGAGACACTGTGCCTGTAATAGCAACTAACATAAGGACACCAGTCCAAGGATATCAGCAGATAATGATGGATTATATATACTTATATATTCGTTGTAATCTATAATAAAATCTTTGAAAATATAAAGACTACAAAGGGAAAGAGTTTGGAGAAGAGTGTATTGAATTCTATGCATCTATAAAGTGTGTGTGTATATATATATATATATATATATATATATCCCTATTCTGTCAGTAACACTTGAATTAGTTCCTGACCACTCTTTCAATGCACAAATTGAGATAGCAAATTTCAAATTGAAATAATTGTGTAAATATCAGTGTTTAATCAGAAATTTCTATCTGTTGCTTAAAATACCTAATTTATTGTTGGTTGGCTAGTTTTACAGCATATCAACCAACCATTTGGCTTTTTTGTCTTTTGCAAACAATCTTATGGTTTCAAGTAAGTAATGATAACCATTTATAAACAATTATATTTTCAAATAACTAATTCTTATCTGATACTAACAATTTGCATATATTCAAATGGCTTCAAATGTTTCTATCGAAGACTAATAATTTCTATATAATCATATATCCGTCGAATCATCATTTGAGTATGTGCAAGAAATATTGAGACAACATTATTGTTTGTAGATTTCTCAAAGACATTTGATTCCATATGCAGAGGGAACATGCAACAAATACAACGAGCACATAGTTTTCCCAAAGAAACTGCAACAGCTATGATAATGTTTTATAAAAGCACAAAAGCAATGGTTTGCTCATCACCTGATAAACTTCTTTGACATTGTTACTGGAGTTATGCAAGGAGATACATTAGCAACATATTAGTTAATAATCTGCTTCGAATGTCAAAAGATCTGATAAAATATATGATATGGAGGTGCCTGTGATGTAAGGGTTACCATTGTAGGAGATGAACACTGACCAAAGTTCAAACCCTGAACAAGGCTGTTTGCCTTTCTCATAGCACTAAAACCCTTAGGAACAGTATGAATCCAACTATTTTCCTTTCAGCTATGGGGAAAGAGTAGAGCAGACTGAGCTCTTTAACTTTGGTATGGCAACTGGTCTAGTAGAAGGAAAACTGATTTCAAATCTGTTAAATGTCACTTAAAAATTGACCTTGTGGTCACATCCTGCTCATATGGAGGAGTCAGTTAAATGTAGAGATCTAAGAAAAGAAAATGACTATACATATATGCACAAAAAAATTAGAAGCAAGAAACAGATGATATCCAGCAGAAACTATCACAAATGCAGACTACACAGATGGTCTAGCACTTCTTGCAAATACACCTACTCAAGCCAAATCTCTACTGCACAGTCTAGAGCAAGCAGCAAGAGGCATTGGCCTTCACATGAAAGTAAATAAAACAGAGTTCAGGTGTTTTAAATGAGAAAGAACCATCTCTACTTCGACACGTTGTCGCCAAAGGTCATAAGCCACGAGCAAAAAATGCACATGTGGACTCAAGAAACAAAAGGCCCATACTTACGGTCCCACACATATATATACACACGCATACACATGTATGTAAGTAAAGTCAATTTTTTATCCTTTTTACTTCAGCCAACTATGGACACATTGATTCGATAGACTTTCCCAACATATACACATGGGTGAACAAATCATTTTTTATTGTATTGGCCATAGCTGTGTTTTCTACACACACACACACACACACACACACACACACACACACACGCACATAAAACAAACATTATATTTTAATTGTTTTATCATGTTTGTTATTATGATTATTAAATTGCTTGTTTCTTAATATTTGTTGTTGTCACATTCCATTTGTTTATGTGTTGGTAAAATTTATGTTGTATTTGTGGAAACGAAACCCGAAAGTAACTCCCGTAAACTACTGAAGGTACTTAGTCCTCCACAAGCTAGAGGGGAACTATATAAGAATGCTATGTGTTATTTTGAACAAATCCTGGAAGCAACACTCCACAAAACAACAGCTGTACGGCCACTTACCTCCCCTCTGAAAAACCATCCAAATAAGACAAACAAGACCTGTAGGACACAGCTGGAGAAGCAAAGATAAACTCATAAGTGATATTTTCTATGGACTCCTACATATGGATACACTAGTGTTGGCTGACCAGCAAGAACTTACTTACACGTGCTCTGTGCAGACACAGTATGTAGTTTGGAGGACGTGATGATAGGGATTGATGGACACGGAAATCAATGCTGTTATCACAACTTCATGATGTATACAATTATATGGTTTGAAGTATTTCAAGCAATTACATGGTTTTGAATATCCAAAAATAATCCTTTGTAAACAATTATCAAATCATAAGTGAAACAAATAGTGCAATAATGTTGCATTGCTAAAAAGATAAATCAGGCAAAGGAGAACAGAAACAATGAAATAATGCTCTCTTATTTTTTGGCTTCTAAATAGATATTTAAAAGAAAAAACTTTCAATATAGATTTTACTAAGATCCCCTTCTAAACAAATAAATTTAGAAGAAATATATTACAGAACATATTTTTTTACAATACTGATAAAACATGTTATTCCCTCTACCTGACCAACACCAGATAGCTCTTCTAGTACCAATTAAAATATAAGAGACATTCATGTTTTGTATCTAGAATATTAGAAAAATATTGCTTTTAGCAGTTCCAAGAGAATATACAAACTTAATTTTAAGCATAGGTTTCAATACCTTAAATTTGAAAACTTGTGGACACAGGTGCACAATATAATCAGCTTTTGTCAAAATCTCATTTATGCATTTACCATTTTAATGTTATGGTGCTGCTCAGCTTTTGAAAAGAGAATTTAATTTGATTAAATGAAGAACATAGTTAAAAATGTTATAAAGATTGTTGATAAGAAATAGTAAAGATCTTTCCTTTTTTTAATTATGAAATCTACTAAATATTATAATGGATTTAGGTTGACAGTTTGCAATATATCAAGCAATACTAATATCGAGTCATTTCTTTAGTAATTCTGCTAAATCCATATAACTGTTAAGACAATGGTGTTATACTTAGGTAACCATATAGAAACAAGAATTATGACCATTCACTGTAAATAAGTTTTGATCCATGATAAAACTACATGCAACTTTGTGAATTTAAGATTCCGAAGATTTTAAACTATAGAAATTTATTTTTTTCGGCAACTGTACCTATCCCAATTACAAGGGGTGCTTTTCAAAACTTAATCCCTATTATACTGAATAATAAAAATACCTAATAATAGTTTAGTTAAAAAAAAATATAAATGAATAATAAGAACCTGCTGAATGGTGGACTTTGCTGCCCTGGCAGACCACAGAGTAAACAGAAAACAAAAAGAGAGACAAGTACTTTTAAGTACCTTGCTAGAAAACTATAAAAAGCTATGGAACATAAAGGTGACTGTGATACAGGGGACTAGAAGAGCTGGAAATCAGAGGATGAACCGAAACCATCCAAACTATAGCACTGTTGAGGTTGGCCGGAATACTGAGAAGAGTCTAAGATACTTGCTGTCACTTAGACTCCAGTGAAAGACCATCAGCTAATGCTAATATGAAAACTCTCAAGGAGTAATAATGATGATATATCAAAAGTCTAAATAAATACCTGAACCTATCCAAACAGTAAAAGTTGTGAAACATGAAAGTGACAGTAGTAGTCCTTGAAACAATCCTGAAAAAACCTAGAAAAGGGACTGGAAAATTGAAAATCCAAGAAAGAATTGAGACTGTCCAGACACTGCTGAAATCGGATAGAATACCAAGAAGAGTAATGGAGAGCTGAGGAGACTTGCTGTCTTATTGTAAAAACTAGCAAGGCCAGATAAACAAGATACACAACATTTTCTGGGATTTTGAGATAAAAGCAAACCTAGTTGTAGTTAACAAAAAATGAATGTGTCAAGTAGTACACTTTGCCATTTCTGAAGATCACAAAATAAAAAGTGAAAAACTAGATAAATCCTTGGATCTTGCCAAAGAGCTAAAAAGCCTTGTGAAACATGAAGATGACAGTTTGGTTTGGTTTAATGGCATATCAACCATTGTAGGTTACTTAATGCCACATCCATTTTTATGCATATAAACAGTTCCATTTCAAACAATTCAGTTTAGCATAAGTACACAGTTTAAATGTCAAAAATATTTCTATTTTAAGCTATTCCCTTTAGTCAACAAAGTTAAATGATTCCAAGTATTGCTATGTATAACCCACAATTCAATTAAACATCAGTCATTTAGTTACACACAGTTAAATGTAAAAACAGTTCTATTTCAAACATTTCAGTTAAGCATCAGTACACAGTTTAGTTCTATTTGACCCATAGATAGGACCCTATTAGGTACAACCACTCTGGGCCAGAGTGGACCTGGCAGCAATAGCAATAAAGGAGTACTCCACATTCCCCAAAGCTCCAGCATTACTGGCACCTCATCATCAGATTGTTTAGTATTATAACCAGGACACTCATTGAGGGAGTCTTACTCCTCTGCAGAGAAGCAGTTGGTGTATTCTACAGCCCCAGCCGACTGGGCCAGAAGATGACAGTAATGTGTTGGAACAATTTCCCAAGAACTTAAGAAAAAAAACTGGGGAATTGGAAATCCTGAGTAAGAACTGAAATTGTCCAAACCATAGCATTACTGAGATCAACTAGGATCTATAGAAGAGTCTTTGACAGCAGAGGAGACTTGCTGTTACTTGGAGTTTAGAAACTAAGATGAAAGGCTTTTGCTCTTTATTTTTTAAATATAGTTATGGTATCTAGGTTTAAAGTTCAAACGAAACAAGTGATAGTTTTTTTTCTATTGTGGCATGTGCTTATGAATACTAGACAAATAATACACTCTCATATGTGTCCACCCCAACAAAAACAATTTTTTTTCAAAAACAAATTTATTGCCATAACTACAACTTAAGACCTTTATTTTAATACTTATAATTGGTTTGGTTTGGTTTGATGGTATATCAATCAAAGCTCCAACATTAACGGAGCCTCACCACAATATTGTTTACTGTCATATCCAGGAAACTTGTTGGGGGGGGATCTTACCCTTCTGCAGAGATGCAGTTGGTGTAATCTACAGCCCTGGCCAACTGGACTGAATACTTATAAAATCACATGGACTTACTCTGAAATAATACTTCACTCTCATCTGTGTCTTGTCTTCTTAAGGGTTAATGTTACATTCATTTTGAAATAAATACATATATCAATATTTTCTCCATCAAAATAGTCCCCCCATCACCAATGCTGCACTATTCTTTAATGATCCCCCAACCCATTTTCTTTTATCTCTTCTATCATCTGAAATCAAAACCTTTAAGGATGGGTTGTAATTTTGGGAACAAAAAAAAACACCAGTACCATATCTGAAGTGTAGGGCAGCTGGAGATAGGAATGAGTTGTCTTGTGCTTTGCAAAAATTCTCAAAATCTTAAAACTCTGATGTAGACTCTGTATGTTAGATGTCCTTCCTAATTTGAAATACTGGCACCAATCATGACATTATGTATGGCTCAAACAATCGTATCCATAAGTCTGTTGCAACACTGGGAAAGTCACTGTAAATATTTTTCCCACTATGAAATAAAATTTCACACCAAAATCTTTTATTATTTATCAACTCAAAGAGTGAGATGACAAGTGCATTATATATATATATATATATATATATATATATATATATTTACTTTAGCAGAGTGTAGCCCCAATACAAAAAGTCAGTATCTCTGCTACACATTTCAATCAAAAGCCTGCAAACACATCTCATTGGCATATTGTTTTAAAAGTTTGGACTCTTTTTGGACACTTCACATATGAATAAAACCATACTTTGATTGCAAATAATTAGAATTGGATAAAAACATAGGATATAATATTAGCATTTTTAGGTTATTTTTATGAATATTAGCTGAAGGTAAGACACTAAAACACTTACACAAGGGGTTTCAGATAAATTGATATCATTTTATTTTTAAATGCCTGCCACATTCACCTGAGCTTGATTTTTTTCTCTGGGGCTATGTGAAGAGACAGGTCTATATCCTCACTCTTATTAATCTTATTTTGCTCAACATTAAATCTTGAGTTTCATTTGCCTAGATTATGTAGTTGCTCAGATATTTACATCTCAAATGATAGCGGCTATTTTAAAATAAGATATTTTATCTTGAACACCCTGCACTTCATCTTGAATAATTTGTATAACTCACAAGTGTCTTTGAATAGCTGATTTTTGGTACTGAACAAAATTTTATAAAAAGACAGGAGAATGAACCACATAGAATGCTGGAAAAAAAAAAATATTAACAATTCATATGAAAACAATTAAAAGGCACTGGCATCTTGACAATAATAAATGGATTACTATGTGAAAATTATAAATAATTCAAAGTATATATATATATATATATATATATATATATATATATATATATATATATATATATATATATATATATATACACACACACACACACACACACACACACCCGCATACATGCATACACAAAGTAGAGGGAGCACATGGGTATCAGTAGTTTGTAATATGCATAAAAATATGATGAACATTGAAAATGATTACCAGGTCATTGAAGTTATTTTGACAACACATTATCTACTGTAACCTTAGAGCTGGGAGGTTAAGTCTCCAGGCTCAAAATCATATCTATTATACATTCAAAACATCCTGGTTCTCCACTGTCCAGAAAATAGTATATTAAAAAAAAATTTAAAAAAGCACAGTGGGATACATCCATCTAACCTACTTCCTGTAATGAAAGGTCAGAAAAACCAAATAGTTTAGGTTTGCCAGGAAAAATGGATTAAAAAGCCTGAGAGAGAGAGAGAAAAGAAAAAAATATGTTATTCAAAGCACAAATGGCAAAAGCCTACTTAATATAATCTCAGGATATTGGGCCCATTACACTGAAAGACCAATGAGTATGGCAGAGAAACAAAGATGAACATTTCTACTCAAAATCATCTCAAGTTTCATTTCCTCTGTATATCCTCTGTAAAATTCAGTCATTCATTTTGTGTTTCTCATTAGTAGTGGGAGGAGAAATGTGTGAAAACAACAGTGAACAATTGGCTATTTTCCCTAAGCTCTGCAGGAGAGATTTTGTGAAGTGAGAATCACAATTTTTAAACCACTTCCATCTCATGTTTACAGTATGTCCTCCCCACACTCCACTTTTTTTTTTGTAGTCTGTTACAAGGTATCAATTTTTTTTAATTATGTTAAGGGAAGAAAGTGTGATAAAATAGATAAATAAATGAAAACTCCATCTTTACAGAAAATGATTAAAAGAACAATTGATTAAGAGGATATCTATACCAGAATTGGGGAGTGGGGTTTGTCATTTTGAAAAGAATTTTTAAAATTTATCATTACACAACTTTTAGGCATATTTGATGATTCACATGGCTGCAATCAAGAAACAAAAAAATTTTCTTCAAATATTTATTCTTTCATGTGAAGATATGTTTTAAAGATATTAAATTATACACGGATATATTTGGACTAGTGTTTGCATCTTCATTTCATAGTCACAATTTCACCTAATATACCAATTGTAGATTGACTAGTTGATTTTAATGGCATGTCAATCTGCCTAGGGTTATTTTATGCCTAGAGATGAGGGAATTGTATTCGCCGTAAATTTATATTTACATTTTTTGCTGTTATTTAAGAGTTGGCACAGTTATATGATATCAAGTATTCCTATCTAATACAAATAATTATATGGTTTCAGGTACTTAATAATAATAATCTATTTCTTTTTAATAAGTCTTTAATGATAATCATTTGTTTGCACAGTTATATGGTTTCAAGTAACTAATAACAATAATAAGTAAACAACTATAGCATCAAGTAACTATTAATACAAATAATTTATAGTTATATGGCATCAAGTATTTCTATCTAATATGAATAATCTTTAAAAAGATCTATTTGGTTTGGTTTAGTTTTCTGGCATATCAACCATTTTAGGTTATTTAATGCCAAATCCTCTTTATACATATACATTAAATATATATGATTTGTAAACGTTTTGTACACAACATTTTTAAATGAGCCTGAGCGCATTCTTTTGCACACAGGTAAATGGTTTCAAGTATTGCTATCAAATACAAATAATTCTATTCACTATTAATCATTTGTTTGCACACAGTTAAATGGTTTTAAGTATTGCTATGTAACAGTAGCAATTTAACATCAGTCATTTGTTTGCACACATTTACATAGATATACTTGATATGTAAGATATGTAGCTTGTAAGTAATTTTCTTTTCAAAAAAGGAAGAACTAATTTGTCAACAGACTAGTATTGCTATTGTTTTTACACAGTTAAATGATTTCAGTTATTGCTATCTTCACTTATAATTCAATTCAATATCAATCATTTGTTTGCACATAAGTGGTTACAAGTACTGCTATTTAACACTAATTATTCTGTTCAACATTACTCATTCATTTACACACGGTTAAATGATTTCAAGTACTGCTATGTATCATTAACAATTCAATTAAATATCAGTCACTTTACATAGAGTAAAATGATCAAACTGTTTGATTTGAAACAATTCTATTTAACATAAGTCATTTGTTTGCACTCAGTTTAACTGTCAAACAGTTATAGTTGATCCATAGATAGGATCCTATTAGGTGCTACCACCTGTTATAACAGTAAAAACATTCTGACTTAATAACAAGATGAGGATACTAGTCTGAGTAAATCAGTTTATAATAATGATAATTCTTCATTTTAAAAATTAAGACAAAAGTGTATTAAATTAGTTAAATTAATGAGAAATTAAAAAAATAATTAAAAACCTAAATACTGATTATTTCAGATAATTACGTTTTGTGTTTATAAGTACAGATTTGATATATTTTTTTTGACTATGAAGCCAAAAGGGTAACCAACTGTAAAACTTTTGTCTGTAATGAACTCATGAACTCAAGTGTAAGAGGTTTAGCAATGTCACCAAATTCAGATTTTTATGAGAGAGAAATGAAACTAGTCATTACGGGTCTATGTTAATCATATCAGTATAAGACCGACAGAAAGGTTAAAGAAAACTTTCTTGTTTTGATTCTAGTAATCACTGAATCACAGTCAATTTCTATTTTGTACAGTTATATTTTTGGATAATCAGGTAGCTCTCTCATAGAAAGGTGGGAAGTTTCATCTTTGGTGCCAAATGGGTTAACCATGATCATAATCACTTTGAAAAAGAAAAACTAATTCCAAAAGAAGGACCCAAAATTTTATTCATATATTCATAAAATATATAATATTAGGTTGGTGCAAAAATGATTTTGGATTTTATTCTTTAAAAACTTTGGAGTGTATTTTGTAATAAACTATTATTCAACTATGATTGTGTCAAGCATTTTAAAGGACAGATTTAGCTCCACTGATTCATGCTAATTGTTTTTTCTTGTTTATTTTGTGCTATCAAATAAAAATGAGTATTTGTCCAAGAGACTATTAAATGTACAGTTCAAAATTGTTTCTGAATATTTTGTAACAGAGAAGAGAGCTTTGAAGATGTGAAGTTTAGTGGACATTCATCTGTAGTTGACAATCCAATAAAGGCCAAAACAACTTCAGGAGGTTGCAGAAGATTTAAATATTGATCATTCAACAGTTGTTTGACATTTGGATAAAATGAGAAAAAAAAAGAGCAAAAAATGGATGCCATACAAGACAAATAAAAAAGAAAGTGCTATCATAAATTTACACTTAAAAAAAAAAAAATTTGTGATATGTGACACCCCACCCAAATTAAAGCAGATGTATATATCTATCAAACCCCTCCAGCAAGATGAAACACAAAGTTAATATTTAAACAGAGTACATCTAGTTTGAGTTCCAAGTTTTCCTTCTCTTAGACCAGTTGCCTAACCAAAGCAAAAGAACCCAGTGTGCTCTACTATTTATCCACATCTGGGGGATGAATAGATGTAATCATGCCTTTCTGAAGGGCATTAGCATAAAGGGAAATGCAAACAGCCTCATCCAGGGTCTGAACCCAGGTTGTCAATTCCATTTCCTATGACAATACCCATTACACTAAGCATGTTTCTAATGCAACTATTAATCTGGTTTTCTAATCCAAGTTATGCTATATCTGTACATTATTACACATTAGTAACCAGATATCAAACAAGATATTTTTGTGCATTATTCAATATATTTGCCTTCAAAAATACATTTCTTCATTAAACTGAATCTTTATCTATTCAAATTTTGATATTTGAATTGACATTACATAAAAGAGAAAAAAAAAATTTTTCAATTAAACCTTAAACAACTTTTGATAATTTAACCTGGAAAACTAAAAGATGATGTGAGTATTTCATATACAACTAAAAAATTTAGTATTACTCAAAACAAAATAGAAAAATCACTAGTTTTCTTTTTAAGAAAAATTTTTAAAATAATTAAAATTTGTCTTTTGAAGAAATAATGCAGAAAATACTTACCATAATTAAGATGCACTAATTTTTCAGCCCCAAAGTTAGGGATGCATATTATACACAAGAACTATATCATTTTTTTTTCTGGCTACATGCCTAACCATAGTTGGGATGGGATGACCAAAATAAGTTATATCTATAATCCAAACTCTGTTTAAGCAGTTACAGAGAAATATCCACAGGAATGTGTGTTTTGTTATAATCTTGTTTCTTCTAATGGGTTATTTTTGCAACAAGCATTTTGTGTGAACATGTCAGTGTGTTTGCTTTAAATACTGTGTAAATTTTGTGTTTTAAGACATAATGTAAACAATATAAATTCTTTTTTTAGTCATTACAAATCAATAAAAAATTGTACAAATGCTAAATTTTGCTGCTACAAATTCTAAAATGTCACTGCATATTATACATCAAAATTTTTTTCTTTAGAATTTCATAGTCCAAATTTAGGAGTGCATGTCATACACAAATAATTATAGTACTTTATTTTGCTTGTTTCCCTGTGTATTGTTGATAGCAACTCAGTTTTCTGTTTTTTCCTTTTAAGTAGATAATGATGAATTTTCTTTAGCCAGGCTAAACAACAATCACTTTGGAAGTTTTTTTTTTTTTAAACAAGACAACTGGTGTCACTTCTTTTACACTTTTCATTTGTCCATTAGAGTCTGCTTAGGTCAGATTTTGAGTTTTTCTAACCTACCTATCAGGCATGAAAAGGTATCTTTTATGGCAAATATGATTTGATCATTTAACCTTGATATCTTCTCTTTTGGTGTTTTAAGCATTATTTTGTTTTATGGTTAATCTAGCCTTGTAGAAAGTCTCGCAACAGAATTTAAATTTGTGGGCAATATTACATTTTTTAGACTATTATGTAAAATTTGACTGAGAATTTTAAGTTTAGCAAGCTTTTTATAACATATTGCAGAGGGATAGTTTTCAAAGCCTATCATGTTTTACCAAAAAAACTGTCATAAATTTGCCATCTACTAGCCTAGAAGAAATTTTCGATTAGTCTTTCATTTTATTTCAGTAGCTTTTTATCACAATTTTCAGGTTATTCTATGACCTATATAAGCAGCATATCAAGATTTGAAGTAACATCTTTTATTCTTAGGAGCCTATGTTGCTTTGACAGTGCTATAAGTGATTTAGCCATAAAGGTTTTCACAAGCAGACGTTGCTCAAATAAGTTATATAGCTGTATTTTTCCTCTGAATACTATTGTGTTTTCTTACTACATTATGAGTATTAGATACAACAGTTTTTTAAAATTTCTTCTTGATAATAATGACAACAGTGCTTCAGCTGAGAAATTCTAATATTCTAAAGTAATTGAAGCTTTTTCAGCAAGTTTTGAACAGGAAAAGTAAGAAAATAAGATTTGGACAAACAGATACTAAATGAATTGACAGAAAAATTAGGAACCATCACCTTGGTATATGTTTAACATTGCCTACTTGAAACAACAGTGACTCATTTCTCAAATATCTGATGAAAAATGAATTTGTAATTGTAAACATATTTTCATTAATATCCTTTTTGTCAATGCAATACAATTAGTATTAACATTTTCAGTTGAAATTTTGGCTACCAGCAGTCAGTCAAGTTAATGAATACAAAATCTATTAAACTGATCCAAAAATTAAAAAAAAACGAACATTTGTCTTAGGCATAAATGATAGAATTGAAAAAGACAATACTATTTAAATGGATGAAACAAAAGAATAATTACTATTCAACCAAAGTTTAAAGAGAAAAGACAACCTTAAACATTATTTTTATCTAATTATAAATGTAATTATAAATAAGGCCAAACTCTCAAAATATCTAAGCTAGCAATTTTATTTTTACACCCACAAGAATTTGAGGCTATATTTAAGAGAGAATACAAAGGAAATAGGTAAGATTATGGCAGTGCAGAATATAAAACTTGAAATGAAATACTTTTATTTTTCATTATATCAATTCAAACTTTCATTAGTACACATTCTTTATCAGTGCTCTCTGTTCACAGATGTGTTCATGTACATTTTGTTTTTAGCTTTCACATGATTGACTTGTCAATATTACATGAGAGTAGATTGCAAGTGCTTTCTGGAGGTATTGCTCTTCAGCAGACCTATTCCAGGTTCTGTTAGACATGGACCTTACTCTATTGGTAGAGGGTTTGAATTCAGAGTTGCTGTTCTAGAGTAGTTACCTCACCAAGAATAGAGACCACAGTCTGTCTTAATAATCTACCTATAGATAAGGGAGGAGATAGAAAAGATGTATTTCTCAATGGCATTAGTGTGAAGTGAATGCAGTGATCTCTGAGTAAATTTGAACTCTACTTATCAATTCTATTTTCACCACATATTCTTCATGTGTGTGAATGTGTCACACATTGGATCGAAATATAAAGGTTTTATTTATTGCAAGTGGCCATGATCTTATTTTAGATTAAAGCCTTTAATATAAGAAATTTGTGAAATTCAGTGAAAAAATAACAAAAAAGTATATAAAATAACAGTGAAGTGTGCAAAACTTGATAGTGAAAAACTAGGAATGGGTTTTTGAGGAGGAAAAGTAAGATCTAGCTTAGAAAAGATGATAATAACCAGATAAAAAGTAAAATTAGAAGACAGTATGCATAATAAAAGAATGTACAAGACCATTAGAATAGCATTAGCAAAATAGAATGTCAAAAACTAGATCCAGGAGAACATAACTAATAGAAATATAATTTTTATTCTTTTTTAAAAAGTAAATTCGATGATATTTAGAGGAAAATGTTTCCAATCTCAAGCTGAAAGATTAAAAACCTGGTTATGGTCTTCAATATGATAGGTTATAGGTTTATTTGTTTGATGGCATATTAACTCTTTATGGGTTCTTTAATGCTAATAATTTGATTCATTTGTAAATGTTTGTTCATAGCTATATTTTCAATGTTCCATTGCTTTTTATTTGTCGATAATCATTTGTTTGCACACAGTTATGTCAGGTATCTAACATAAGTGATTTGCTCACAATTATAGGGTTTCAAGTAACTATTTCTATTTAATGATAATCATTTGTTTGTACATAGTTATAGGGTATCAATTAACTATTGTGATAATAGCAATGGCAATAAAGAGGTACTCCACACTTTCCAGTGCTCAAGAACTGAAACCTCACCACCAAATACTATTTAGCACACCCTAATTTTTTGGGGGGAGGGGGGGGGCTTACTCTTCCACAAGGGATACATATCCTAAGCTCTGCTGACAGGGCAGTTCTATATGATATTTTCATCAGGACAGTTAAATTTTGGATATATAAAAAAATTTACCAATCAGTTTTAAATGAAGGCACTTGTCCAACAGTGTAAAAATAAACTTACATGGGGAATTTCTATAATTTTACTAAATAATTCAATTCTTTCAAAAATGGTCGCATGAAAAAAATCCAGTTCCTTTGAGCTTTGAATTTACAAGACTGTGTTTTAATTGTTTAGCATTGAGCATTAAATACATATCAATGTATCAAAGTCTGTTCAAGCCCTATATTATCTGTTTGTTTTGCTTCAACACTAGACAATTCTAAAAGATCATTTTAATTTTCAAAATATTATCACTAAAAAGAAAGAACAGTGAAAGGAAGGCAAAGTAAGCTGAGCCTTCTAAAATATTCACTAGGAAGGCCTTTAAAAGCATTAAACATCTCCATGGGTTAATTGATACCAATATCTACAACATAAACTCATCCTATAATTATTTTCATTGTACCCTGGGATTGGGATTTTGCAGTAATTATAGAGTTGGTCTTGAGTGGTAGGGGAGACATGGGAGGTATGGTGAAGTTGTGAAATGTCCAAATCAATTGTAAGTTGAGCGAGTTTGATTCTTCCTACTATTAGGATGAGATAGGGGATAGAGTAGAGAAGAGGTAGTAGGAAATTATTTGGCTCTCTGAACAGTGGAAGGGGAGGCATTAAAAGAATCAAATGGCTATTCCCCTACCCTCCAGTCTTGGGAGAGGGCACAGACTAGTGAAAGAAAAATGAGGCTTACATTACACAAAGGTGAGGCCTGTTGCTAGAGCACTTCAAGTTAACCAATTCATTCTTATTTCAGCACAGATCAGGGAGACTCTTTTGTGAGGAAGATAATGATAATAATAACAATAATAATAAAAACAAACAATCCCTTCACTCAAGGTGGTGAGACTAGCAGCAGTATTTTATGTGTCATAATTTCACACAAATTAAGGACTTTGAATTTTATGTCAAATGCATATTTAAAACCCAATGCATTCAGTTTCAATCGTATCATATAACAGGTAACAAAGAAAACTTGGATATTTTTCTGTATGAAGGCTCAAAACAGCTGTTTGTTCAGTACTGAAAAATACTAATGAAAAAAAAAGAAGTTTCCTATTAATAGATGTCAAGTTTATGACAAAGGATTGTGGTATGGGTAATTAGTTCATGTATATGATAACAAAATAATCAAGTTCAATTTTTGCTTAAAATTAACATACAAAATAATTAAAATTCTAGAAATTTCTGAGTGAAGTTATTTTGAAATTTTATCACTTGAAAAGGAGGTCACTAATGTTACTATGGTATTTCTATAAAAATGTCAGTTTGTCAAATGTTGCCAGAAACCTTATGAAAACAATTTTTAAGGAGATACATTTTTAAAAAAAAGTATTCAGTGTGATAACTGCATATTTTACATGTTTTTCTAAGAATATCTGATCCAGGTACTTGGAAAGAATCCAATATGACAATTAGATTCTTAATAATCTTGTATTTTTTCTTTTCTTGAAGACATATTTGTGTTTTAATGTTTTCTCAAGAAACAAAAAAAGGGCTGATCTTTAATACTGAAGGTAATAAAATGGGGAAACTCCAAGATCAGAGGAAAAAATAAACAAAGTTGAAATTGCTATTAAAAGAGAGAAACTGATAGGGGAAATGTTCTCTTTTCGGCTCTTACCTATTCATTTACTTACCAACCTCTACCCAGGTAAAGGCATATATTCAGCTCATGACAAAGACTGTCAGTAAATAAATAAAATAAAGAGAAAAGAAGTTAAATATTTATGAGGTTCCAGCCTGCCATATGTCAACTGTTTTTCTTTCAGTTTTTTGTCATCCCCACACCCTGTTGGTACTTGTATTTAAATAAGCAAGATCTGAAGAAGGCAGAGGTGAGGCTCGAGTGCTCACTAAAGTGAGTTGGAATGGAGTGAAAGAAGGTTGTGAAAGGTTAGTCTATTAGTTTTAGGAGACCAGCAACAACAAACCACTATAAGTGTTGAATATAGGCAAGAGCAGGGCCATTGAAATATTTATTGTATGGGGGTAGACAAGCAGCTACCTATAGGGTTGTCTAGCTAGCTTGCTACCTCTTCAGCTGCTAGAGTAGTGGGTGGGGTAAATAAAATTGCACCTGGTAAGGTAAGAGCACACACAGTCTGTCTTTGTGCCCTAATGTGTGTATGTTCACAAAGTGTGACCAGTTCAACAGACACAAAGAGACTGAGGCAGAGGAAACAAAGACAACAAAAAAAGTAATAAATTAACCAATCTGATCAACCAAAACATACAGATGAACACTGAACAAAATAAATAAATAAAAGTAAAAAGTGGGGGAGGGGAGACAGCTATTAGAATAAAATTTCATGCTTAACCAAAAGGAAAAAGAAAGAAAAAGTAGAACAAAGAATAAACAAAATTGAATTAAAAGTGATCACAATTATCCCTCTTCATCCAAACACACAAAAGAAAACCCCTGAGAAAATATAATATAATTTGCATATTGCCATTTATACAGGTCAGACAGTATCAAATTTTATCTTATTTTTTTGAAAATTCCTTTCCTGTAAAGGCATTAAGGCAAGTTCTTTTATGAATTTGACAAACCTCTTACTGCATCTGCCAGCAACCATTCATTATTTCTTCACTTCAAGATGACTGAAGTTGGGTGTGGGGAAGGGGAAAAAAAGAAGCAAAATGAAAGTTTCCAAGTGTAACAATCACCTACTAAGTAGTTTCTCATTAGTTATTGTTAACATTTTCTTAAGGTAGAAAATAATTTGAATTTTAACAAGGGATAATGATAAAATTTAAGATAAATGTTGATCTATCTGAAGAGTTTTGACTCTTATCCACAAATATATATGGAGGTGCTCATAGTATAATGGTTATTTACAAGTTGTTAGCAATCTGAGTTCAAATCATGGATAAGGCTATTTACATTTCACATAGCACTAATACTCTTGGAAAAGGTATAAATCCAATTATTCAGCTATGGATAAATAATAGAGCAGACTGGTCTCTCTAAACCTGGTATGGCAACAAGTCTAGGAGAAGGAAAACTGAATTCAAACATGTTAAACTCTGTTAAAAAATTGACTTTGTTGCATCTTACTTGTGTGGAAGAGCTGAGTAAGTGTGTGTGTATGTGTGAGGGAGAGAGAGTGTACAAACCTTTCATACTATAGATATTATACTCTGATCCTAAGCTGAAGAACTAGTTTTTTTGATCACATCATTTTTAGAGCATTATGCTTGCTTCTGTAAAAATACAGATACTTATAGAATTTATTTCCTTAAGATAAATTTGGAAATAAATCCTATATTTTCATATATTTATTTTTATCAATGTTGAGCATTTTAAATAAAATACAGCAAACGTTATATATTTATGCTTGCACAAAATTTGGTAAGATTGAAATACCTTCAAATTCATCACAAAAACAGAAACACAGCATGGTTAAAAAAATACTGAGACTGAAGCTCTAAATTTTAAAAAAAGACATGCACAGTTGAGCAACTTATATAACAAAGTGATGAGTTCTAAACAAGTTGGTGTCAAATTGAAAAAAAAAAAAAAAAAAATTTATACTTTTTGAAAATGCATCTTAAGGGTAAGATTTGAGGACATTAAAAGAAATACAATGGCACATAATTGTAAAGGTGTTTAAACCAATAAAGAACTTACTGGAACAAGAGTTTTGAATGCTAAAAGGAGTATTTAAAAAAAAAGTTTAATTCGTTGTTCCTTTGTATCTTGTATATACAGCTTCGATATAGTTTTTTTTTTTTTTGTTTTTTTTTTTTTAAATATACCTTGTATTCAAAATTAGGACAATAGCTTTGAAAGGACTTTCAGAAGTTTTAATCTTCATCTTGTTGAAAAATCTAGTGTATCAAATTAACTCCTTGAAGATATAGTTTTTATTATCCCTACCCACACACTTACTGCATCTGGTATTTTTATTTTTAAATGACCACTAACCAAATATGCCAGTTAACTTTTGAATTAAGAGGGGAACCACTGTTGCAATATTTGGTGCGTATATATATATATATATATATAAGCACTGACCGCATGCATAAAAATTTATAAAAAACAGATTGTAATGGGGTGCAAATCTAGATGCCTTGAGTAATTTTACTGTCACTTTAGCACAAAGAGAGAAAGAGACTGTGTGTATGAGTGTGTGGTGATAATCTAGATCTGAAAACTGGAGCATTAACAATTGATAGACAATTTAATAAGTTTTGCAAATGTGTTTTTTCTTAATATAAACCAATCTCCAGTTTCCTCTATTTGAGAAATATTAGTAGAAAAAGTCTAGAATTTTGCAGAAATTTATGCATGTAGTTGCACATTGGCTCTTATCACAGAGACAGAGTGAAAAAAAGGGAAAGAGATGGGGGGGGAGTTTGAGAGTGCAATTGAAGCTGAGAATGAGAGCATGGACAAGAAAGTGATTGACACCTTATTTAAACATTATCTGAAAAGGTATAAGGAAGAAATATTTAAAGACTCAGAGAAACTAAACAAGTGAGGGTATGTGGGTGTTTTAATGTTAAACTAGATAAAATAAACCATTTTGACTAAAATTCTAATAAAAAAAAAACATTTCTATGACTACATTGACATAACAGTTTTATATCGCAAGAGTAGTCAAGGTTTCGAAGATCCTAAAGAAAGTCACTTTTAGACTTGACTATATTTTTCTTTATCATGGAACTTTATACCTTATTTTCATATTGCCAGTTTAGTGATATTTACTAAACAGACCTATGTATAGTATAGTGTCCGATGAAGAATAATGAGAGTACAAAGATTGTGTTCCACTAGCCCTCAAAAGCGAGAAGACCAGCTTGTCTTGGAAGTCACTATCTAGATTTTTACATAGACTCAAACATGAAACTCAGGTAATAGCAAAAAAAAAAAAAAAAAAATTCAGTTATGAGGTAAAGTTAACTATTCACTTGATTTAACTTAGACCCTTAATAAGTGTTACACACCAGTGCCAGACTAACTCATTACACTAGAAATAATAATCTATTAAGTAATTTTACTAACCACTGCACCATGATGAGGCACTCAATTGCAAAGTGACTAGTTTTGCTGATCTCAGCTTGCAGGTTAGTTTAGGCATATTTAACACTAATATGGTTTTTGTACTTAAAAAACATCTATATCAATAAGTTCAACAAAATTAACATACATTATAAATGAAAGTCAAATTTCAAGTAAACAAGTATTAAATAATGATTCCTATTAATTTGAAGGATACTTTAAAATCATGTAAATTTATATATTGAATATATTCCATCTGTATCAACATAACAATTTGTGGTCTTCCCTGCAAGTAATAATTTCATAGTGAATTAAAGGAATTAATCACAGCTAGATATGAAAAACAAGCATTGTATTGGTCAGAGTAAAAATTTAAAGTAAAATATGTAAGCATGTATCAAAGATTATGTAAAATGAATAAATCTTTTTTTTTTTTTTTTATTATTCTTTAGAAATAGAAAAATCATTACAATCTTTTGTTATGTTTGCAATGAAAAGAAGTGATACTGATAAACATGAGGTCAAAGACCAAGTTTAGGAAGATAGATTCAAAGGCTGGGAATAAAACCTCGAGTTATGCTAGAAATGACAATATTCAAACTTCCCTGTATTCATCTGATTTTATTAATTACAATGTTGGCTTTAGAGTAAAGCTGAAGTATTTATAAACTTGAAGATGAAAATGTTGATTATCCCTCAAAGCAAATCCTACAATTCTTAAAAAAAAAGTTTGGTACAAGATCAATAATCATAGGATGATATTTTATTTCATTAGCTTTAAAGTATTACTATGCTGTTAACCAGGATATATTTTTGGCTCATAACCTTTACAAATGATGAAAATACTATTTGTAGCTAAAGAGTACCCTTTTCTTCAACAATAAAAATAAGATTTTTCTTTTAGCAAAACACTAATTCAGTGTTAGGATTAAGTGGGTAATATTCATATCTATGCTATAATCCATAAGTTCTACCTTAGTGTATTGATCAATAATCATGCAAGAGTCCACTTTTTATAAAGTATAGATTTGAGCCTTTTCTGCACTATTTTCCCTTAAACTCTAAATATCAAGCAAATAGAAGTTCTGTAGATGGTATGGGCCTTATTAGTAATCACCCTGTTGGCAAGGCTTAGAATACACTAAATGCATGCTCTGCTGAGGGGTAAGACTATTTATCCCAAAAGGAGAGTCCTGAGTATGACACTAAACTGCATCTGGGTGAGGCTTCAGTTCTGGAACTCTGGAGACTGTAGAGTACCCATTCATTGCCATTATTCCCAGGTCTATTCTGACTTGGAGTGGTGGTACTTGTTGGGGTTTCAGCTATAGGTTAAGAGGACCCGTTTTTTAATTATTTGTTTTAGATAGGAATACTTGATATCATATAACTGTGCTATAACAAATTATCATTGAATAGGAATAGATACTTGAAGCCATATAATTGTGTGTAGATTATTAGTATTAGATAGGAACTCTTCATAACTGTGTGCAAACATATGATTATTATAAACCAATTAAAAAAATGATTGCAATAGAATGTTGAAAATATAAATGATTATAATTAAAATTTTATAAATCAATCAAATTTAGCATTAAATAACTAATAAGAGGTTCACATCTGCTGTTGAATAGATCAAACTAAATCTAGCAAGTGAATCTGTGTTGAAACTGATAGATTTAATATAAAAGGCTTGGCCAAAGTTCAATTTTGTTACCTGAACTTCAATTCTTGGAGGCAGAGAAGAGTCATTAGCTGGGAAATAGATAATCACCCAGTAGAACAATGGACCAGAAAGCACCAGCCCTTCATTTTAACTAGTTTATATTACAAGTGGATGTACAAACAAGAGAGCTTGCAGTACAATCAATAAAAATCTCAAAAATTTTAACCATGAAAAAATGAAGATAAACGACCATTCTTCATAAAAGTATATGTCATTAGCAGGTAAATTGGTAATTTAAATTAAATCAGTTCTCAAATATATGCTTTAGGTTTTGATCAAAGGATGGCAACAAAGAACAATTTTAATGAGTAAATACAATGAAAAGCTGCTCTTTAGCAACTAAGTGTTAGAGTAATATTAATGATTGCTCCTTTTTGACAAGATGGCTATCTCTCCAATTAAGATTCCTGTATTGAATGGTAATATGCATGCAGATAACTCAACAGGCCAGCTCCTCTCCTGCAAATTCATTCACATTCATGACATTTGAACAGTCTATTGTGAGCTGGAATATGTGGCACATTCTAAAGTCCTTTCAAATGTCTAGTCAAACCAATAGATGACTAGCATGTATTGGACAGGCATTCTTTTCAGGTCCAGAATGTACAATGTTGCATATGGCTTAATTTTATTGATCCTCTGATTTACAAAACCAGCTTTTAATAGAAACACACAATTACAGGTTAGGTTGCATTGTAAATCAACATGTAACAGTTCATATCCTGCTTTTGAAGGGCACATCCAAGTTTATAGTTATCCATATATTGCTGCTCAAATGCTGCATCTTATTCACAAATGAGTTTATGCTATCCTGAACAGCCTGTTACTTGGGACTCTCTGTTATCAACATTGATTTTCAGAACCTTAAGGTTATTCCTGATGACATCTGTGAAATGTTTTCCCAGTTTATGCTAGGGATTCTTTATGGTGGTTAGCTCATCATAAAAAGACTTATCCCCTATTCTTGCAAGATGGTCTGTTTAAGGCATCTGACACATGACAAATCACTTTTTGATGTTAGAACTGATTTGGTTTAGTTTAGGTGTTTAACAGTATATTAATTCCTTATGGGTTATTTAATGCCAAAATTTGATTCATTTGTAAATGATTGTAATAAGTATATTTTCAATGTTCCATTGAACTTTTTATTTGTCTATAATCATTTGTTTAAATGAAATTATATTCAATTATATTCCTATTTAATACAAGTAATTTATACAGTTGCAAAGTTTTGAGTGTTTCTAAGACTAATAATTCATACACAATTATGATTTCAAGTAACTATTCCAATTTAAAAATCATTTGTTTGCACACTCATATGGTTTCAAGTAATTATTCTTAATACAATTAATTTGCACCCTGTTATATGGTTTCAAGCATTCCTATCAAATACAAATAATTTTCAAACAGATCTATTAGAACAAAAGATGGGGCCCAAATATTTACGATCAAAGTGGACCTGGGGGTAATTGAAATGGAGTACTCCACACTTCTACAGGGATTCAGAATGAGAGCATCATTATCAAGTGCAGTTTAGTGTCTTACCCAGGACACAGTGATAGGACTCATAGCCTTCTAGAGAACCTCATAATCAAAAGTGAATTCTTCTAAAGTTGATAGAACCTCTCTAGCAACTTAATATTTTATTAATTCAAGTTTCAAATGGTTAAACAACGTGACAAAGATAGATCAGTTATACTGATTACAGGGAAATACTATTTATGTCAAATCAAATCAAAAGGTTTTTTCTCTTATGGCTTAAAAACTTGTAGCACTACCTACACAATGAACTTTTTGCTTTTTTCAATTTTTACATATTTGATAGATTAAGGATTAACATTAAAAGAATTATTTATATGCCTAACTTTTACTATTATTCTATTAATATAAAAATACAAGAAAACACTATAATATAACACTTAAGCAGAAACGTTACTAAACAAAAGAGGGACAGATGTTTTTCTTGTTACTATTCAAATATTTTAATTGTAGACATTTACATATGCTCATCCTCTCACTTATTGTAGCCATATGCCCATTAACCTCTCCTAGTTTTTCAGCTTTGTGCTTTAATGGTATTGCTTCTGTCAATGATACACTCCTTTTGATAACTGTATCTACTTTGTGTTACAAGGAGATTCATGTACACTCTTTATTACGTCTGACAATTGGCTGAAAAGAGGAGTTTTATTTTTAAACATATGAGTGCTGTTAAGAGCATTAAGCAAAATCAGTGTCATTTTGCAAAGGTTCATCAACTTCAGTTTATTCAATAGAAACTTTCATTGCACTGGAGATGCTCTTTGAATATTTTCTCTAAAATTTTATAATCTTTTTTCATAAACTAAAGACAATGACAAAAAAGTGAAAGTCTATTAAAGGAAAGAATTTTTTGCTCAGAGTCATCAACTTAAATTATCAAGAACACTTTATAATGATATACATCCTAATGGAAGTCAACAGGATTAGCAACTATTCCAGAAAATGCTTTAAAAATTCTTTATTTCTGTAAATCTGTGAAACAACATAATAGAAAATAATACTTCTTAAACTTTTATTGCTGTAAGGAATAATTAAAATTTAGTAAAAAAAAATGTGCATGAAAATAATAGCTTGTATACAAAAAAAAAAAAAAAAAAAAAGGTGAAAATTATGCAATTAGTTGAATATTGTTTTATACAAGAAACATTTTAGGTTTGAGGGGAAAATACAGAATTTGCCTAAATACAACAGAATTCATTATTACTGGGGATAAAACAAAAGAATCTACAAGATAAAAGAACACTTTCAAGGAGTGCAGAGAGTGTTTGCCAAAGGCCTGGGAGACCAGGGTTCAATTCCAGGTCAAATCATACCAAAGACTCAAAAAATGGTGTGTGACACTTCCTTGCTTGCTTAACATTCAACATCATAAGGTACGTATCAAGGGTAAAGTGAAGCAATCCAGAGAAAGGAATAGTGACCTCCCTTACACCTTGGTGTAGTAGCTACTGAAAAGAGAGCCTATGGGTCACCCTTGACTACAGTCACCAACTTTACTTATTTATACAAAGATTACCATGATGACAAATAAAACCAAATTTATCATTTAAAATTTACATAACTATTAAAATAATCTCAAGAGAATTTACAAAATGTCAACATATAAAGTTGATAGGACTATATAAATTGGTCTTAATGATATAGATCAATAAAACCCTCAGTTTTATTGACATATCTATGATAAAGATTAAAGACAATTTTATCATTGAACTTGTGAATATGCACTGATAGATAAAAATCAACCTTGAATTAAAAAAAATGTTCTAGTCTTTGCAGTTATCTTGTAACACAATTTTTTTATTTTTAGAACTAACTTTCTAGTAAAATCTTATATTGTTTTCCTATGTTGATATAGTTGATATATGGATTTGTTCATTTAACATCTCAATGGTATTCTTTCAGAAATACTATTGTAACTTCTTGGATTCATACACACAACTGATAGGGAGGTGGGTGAAAGAAGTTCAAGAATAATGACTCATGTTTGTGGCTATGTGAACCTCTGAGCAACTCTTAATGCTTCAGTGCACAAATTGTTTGTGAAAGAATGTATACTTTGGAAAATTGGCCAATAAAATAAAAAATAAGATTGTCTTTCTTTCAACACACTGACTACTTTAAAGCCATTAGAAAATAAAATACTTGCCTCCTTCATGAGAAAGACCCTCATGTCTGAAAACAGACTGCACACAACTTACATATCTATTACATGTGTGGCTCTTTTGTAGGGTGATAGATTAAACAGGAACCTACAAGAATTGGTTTCAATGACTTGTCTGCAAATGGTTAAATTATAATACAAGTTTTTTTTCTTTTTTAAATTCTGAAATTAATGGAAACAAACTTATTTCTTTAAACTAAGGTTATTTTATTTTATTTATTTTTTTACAAATACCCATCTTGATTTTATTATTAAGTTAGCCATTCATGTTAGATAGTTTTGCTTAAAAGTAAAAATGTTCATACAGTCAACATCTAGTAAAATGTGTTAATGATTTTTTAAAAGTAAATAGATGAACTGTATAGTTTTAAACTGATTAGATGCTTTATTATTTATGACTATATATCTAATTTATCAGAGAACAGAACATAAAAAATCCCTTTTACTTATTTGATGTTTCTAAACTATATTCATTTTAGTATCTTCACTATCGGTTAAAATTTATGCTGAAATGTCACAAACAATAATTGTTAATATAGAATATAGATTTACATGACAAAAAAAAAAAAAAAAAAAAAAAAAAAAAAAAAAAAAAAAGGAGAGAGCAGGAAAGAGATAGATTTATCATTTATGTTTTATATCATCTTATGAAATTAATATTGATCTAGAGAAAACTTGAGTTTTGTTCAGAAACATTTTTAATCTAAGCCAGTGTTACTTAGATTTATTAATCTAAATATTTCTGCAATAATGTTATGTTGTTATTATATATCTCCAGCTCAAAAAACAACTTTTAAACCTAATTGATAATTTTTGATTAAATGTGAACATTCTAGCACAAAAACAATTATTTTTCCTTTCTAATGAAGTTTGGCTTGGTTTAATGGTATATCAATATTTGTGGTTTATTTAATACCAAAGCCATCCTAGTAGAACAGTAACATTTAGCCTCATAGTTGTGAGAATAAAAAGATGAATATTTTTCTCAAGTGTACTAGCCCAAACGTGATTGCAATAGAACTGGACTTTGAATTTGCTTATTATATGTTGCAGTCCAGCATGTTAGCAACTCTCTACCAAGGTAGTTTTACATCAAAATATTTGACATTATATATATATATATATATATATATATATATATATATAAAGCACGCACGCACACACATTTGTTGTGGAGTGGCTGGAGCCCCCACAAAAGGGACTGGTCTGAGGACTATTTATAGAGCAGTGCTTGCTCTAGACTGTCAGTTATCAAATACAACTAAGATTATTTACATTAGTCGGTGAACCAAATTATGTGCCATATTCCCTCCAAAATAGAATATCTCTTATTTTATGTGTCGACCTTACTTATTTCACGATGCAACATCTGATGACAAAGATTTGAATGTTGAGTGCGGCCAACATCTGGCAACAAAGATTCAAGTGTTGAGCGCAACCAACATCTGTCTACGAAGGACTTGAATGTTAGAAAATTTTAAGAGTAACACCGATATTTGGGACTACTCAAACATGCATAATTCCAAGTCTGCATAACAGGTTGACCTTATTAAATACAAGAATTTTAATAGCTCAGTAATTCTTGTGTGCAAAATAAAAAAAAAACACAAGGAAATTAATGGGTCAGTGGTATTTTGTCCTTATAAAGAAACACAGAGGATTTTAAAAAGGCAATGATGGAATTCATGAAAATCCAGAATGAATGTTTAGAAGAGCAGTGACAATTGGAGTATTAATATTATGAAAAACAAAGTGAATGATTGTTTGAACTATTAATGTTGAAAAAAAAAAGCAATGTAATGCAAATTCTTTTTCACAGGACTTGGTAATCAATTCGATCGGCAAATTTAAGTACAGTCCTGAGGAGGACGTAACTTTTGCATAGTATTTTTGTCATTATGATGACGTTTTTTAAAAAGATAGTGCTGCATGGTCGAATGAAAAGGAAATAAGTCCACTGTTTGGTGAACACCAAAAGTATGCTAACTACATACTTCTGAGAAATCCTTAAGAGATATGTTTAAGAAGACTGTCTTAATTTTGAAAAAATATTTGGAGAAAAAAGTTCTCTATTCAATACAAGATGGTAGTGCTTAAAACTGACAAAAAAAGTAGGGAAGATTACTCTACTTTTGCTGGGATTGTCAGTAGAGAGTGTGAACAGTTCAAATTAAAAGAGCTTACCCCTGATATGTTCAAATGCTTGATTTTTGTAGAAAGACTGACGGTGCCAGAAGAGGGCGAGGGCAAAATTAAAACAGGATTTTGTCTAAATTAGAAGAAAATCCTAAAATCAGTCTGCAGAGGGTTGCAGAAGAATATGAACAAATAGAAAACCTTTGACACATGTTGAGGATTGAAGAATGTGACATGTAAAAAATAAATGCAGTTAAACAAAAACAACAAAGAAAAATTTGCCTGTAAAATAAATGTTTGTTATGGCTGTGGACAAATTCATTACTATAAGGAATGTTCATTTAGAAGGAAAGAATGCTTTAATTGTGACCAAAAAGGTCACAAGCATATGCATTGCAGAAAGCCAAAAATAAAAAGGGAGCAAAAATGAAAAATACAGTTAACACAACTAAAATGGAAAACACAGAAATAAAAATGAAAGAAAGGTTTGTTTTGGCAGACTATCACTATTAAAAGATGGAAAAAATTGCACATGACATTACAGGAAATAAACTTAAATTTGTAGGTGAATGTTATACAAACATAATATTTATAGGAAAAACTTTAAAATTAAGAGGATTTGTTATGAATTGAACCCAGAACCTGTTTGGTATGGATTGGATTGAGTCATTCAACCTTTTGAACAAACCAATTAATTCGCTCTACTAAAGTGTCAGCATTAATTCTAACAGTATGGAAAAATCAAAAAAAGAATTACTGATAAAATTTCCTGAAATTTTTTCTGAGGGTTTTGGGAGTTGCACAAAAACTAAAGCAACATTCAAAATTAAAGAGGATGTGATGCCTATTTTTAGGCCAAAAAGAAAAGTACCTTTTGCAGCTGAAACCTCTGTTAGCACAGAATTAGATTGATTAAAACAAATAGCCGAATAGACCAAAATGAACTATAGTGAGTGAGCAAGTCTTACTGCTTATGTGAAAAAGAAAAATAATAAAATTAAGGCCAGATCTGATTTTTCTATGGGATTGAATGAGTGTTTGGAAACATACAATTACCCTCTGCTAAGTCTGGAAAACATATTTGTGAAATTAAGCGGTGACAAAGTGTCTTCAAAACTGAATTTGTCTGAAGTATACCTCCAGATTCTTGTTGACAAAGAATGTGTGAAGTACTTAACTATAAATATAAAAAAAAACAAAACAGGTCTGTATAGATTCAACAGACTGCCATTCAGAATAAAGGTTGCATCAGGCATTTTTCAACAAATCATGGATACATTATTGAATGACGCTGATTTCCCAATAGCCTACTTTGACAACATCTTAAGAGTGAAAGCGGAGAACATCATGCAGAACATGTCAAAAATGTTTTTGAAAAAATTAAGCAATATGGCTTTATGGATAAATGTGAATTTTTTAACATTCAAAATTAAGTATTTGGGACAGATTATTAAAGCAAAAGATCTGTAAGATAATCTTTTTTTATGCATACACACTATACACTTATCTCTAAAAGACATTCTGGCCAGATACATAGTATATTTATTTTCCAGAACTCTGGATAAGCATTGCTAGTAAATGGAAGATACAAAGCTATCCATTTTCAGTATTAAGTTAATCAGCCAACAGGAGGTATATATTTCAATAAAACATTGCTATAACCTTCTTGAACATTATTTCATTCCTTTTGAGTGTTCAATACTTTTTTGTTCATTATTTTAACATTACCTTAATGAATGATCATTGGCGAATACAAAATATACCTAAAGCAGGAAATAATCATTTTTTTTTTTTTTAGAGATTAGGAATGAAAAGATATAATCCTAATAAATGGTTCCTTCAAGGTCCAAGTCATCATGATTATAATTTTTATGTTGATATTGCTATCAGAATAAAGGTGCAAGTGACAGTGATTATTGGCTCAGAAAACAGAAGTGGTAAGCCAAGTTCAAATTCCAGCCAAAATCATTTGCAATCATTTCACACAAATGAGGCATGTACAGCATAACCATCATAGGAAATGGGGTCAGCAAGACAAGTTCAAATCCTGGATGAGGCTATGTGTCACTTTATACTAATGTTCTCAAGAAAGGCATGAATACATCTTTGCAACCTACAGCTATGGATAAATAGTAGGGCAGACTAGACACTTAACCATTATATGGCTACCAGTCTAGGAGAAGAAACTGAATTCAAACCAGTTAATTTCCACTTAAAAATTGACCTTGTGTTACATCCTGTCAGTTGCAAAGGTATTGGGTAAATACAAACATGTTCTAAAACCCATTCAGGATTAGTCTTCTTTCATATGGCAACTGATCTAGCAAAAGTTAAACTGAACTCAAATCAGTGATACTCTACTTAAAAATTCACTTAGTGTTGCATCCTGTCTGTGGTGGAGGGGTAGGGTAAATACATATTTCATATGAATTCCAATGGAAAAGTCATGAATCAATCTTTTCTCACTCCAGATATGAGTAAAATAGTAAAGGAAGACAGAGATCTCTAGCCTTTGGTGGGCAACCAGTCTATGAGAACAACTCTAAATTTAAAACCAGGAGCTGGAGTCTTTAATCTCTGGCATGGTGGGTTAGTTATGGAGAACAGAAGGCAAGGAGATAACACCAAACAGTTTTGTCTCTATGTAATGGCAAACTCCAACTACAGCCCATTTGGTTGGTTGATTGGTTTTGTTTTATTGCATATCTACCCTTGTAGCTTATCTAATGCTAAATCATGTTTATACATTAAATATATGATTTATAAATGAATAGTTTGTAAGTAAGAATTTTAAAATAAGCCAGAGCTCATTTGTTTGCACATTGTTAAATGATTTCAAGTATTGCTATCAAACACTAACAGTTTTATTTGCACACAGTTAAATGGTTTCAAGTATTGTTATTTAAAACAAGTAATTATATTCAACATTTTTCATGCAATTAAATAGTTCCAAGTATTGCTGTATAATACAAAGAATTCAATTTAACAGTCATTTTTGGCATACAATAAAATGGTTTCAAGTATAGAAAATGATTAAATATTTCTTTTGACTCCTAACCTACAAGGTTAAGCTGTGAAACACAACCAAACAACTTACTGACTATAACTCATGTCTAGGTCTAGTAAGATACTGCAACTTCTGTAACTACTGGTTGTCTTTAATTTTCTCTGCCAGTGAAGTTCAATTGTACAAGTTAAGGTAGCGCAGATGGTGATCTACATAACCCCTCCAGTGCTTTTATTTCCTCTTTTATGCAGGTTTCTTCATTTTCTAAGGAAATGTGGAGATGTCATCATTGATACTGATGGACTACTTTAAAAGCTATCTTTATATGAAATCACTTTAGCCACTTCAAACTAAAATTTGTGCATGTCTATGTAAAAGATGTTTTAAGTGCACAGTTTACTTGTTGTACTGTGTCCTTTAACATTACTTAGCCCTTAAGCACATAAGTATATGGTGTGTTAGAGGTTTTCTTATGACAAAAAAATACCTGATGTTTGTGCAAAAGAGGCATTAAACTCTTTGGTGGATTTTACTTAACTATATCATTTTTGTATGTTTCAAATTATGAAATTATGGCAATAAAATGCTATATATATTATTTTATCAGCCATAATATTCAACACTGGATGTAAAAAAAATACTTTCTGCTTTTTATCACGAATATAAGTAAAAAAATTTGATTGGTGTATGTCGTTTTCAGAATTTTATTTATTAGACAAACAGGGTCATCATACATGTTCTTAAAATAATGACCAATATATTAATTAAAGAGTAAGCTTTATCATAAATTCATGGTAGCAAATTTGGTTCATGAAACATACGGAAATGAAAAGTCTATATTCAATTTTGTTAAGATAAATAGAAAAAAAAAAGGTTTTAAAACTTAGACAAGATAGTATTATAATCCAATATTCTTGAGTTATTATTAGATTTTTCTAATTATATATTATAAATGAAAAGTCATTTTCAAGATATCAAAAAAAACCAAAAAAAAAACAGGAAAGGTTTCAAATAAAATCTAAGTCAATAAAAGAAAATTTTAAAGACTATCAATAAATTTAGTTGGCTAAACTAATAAGGAAATAGATGTGAATCTGTACCAAATATGTAGTAGTATTAATAACAGATTTAATAAAGATAACTTATGAGGACCTGACTAGAACCAGTGTGTTCAATGTGATATGGCTGTACAAGGTGGCACCAATTCCTCATTAAATGGCAAGTAGTAAACCAGTACATATACCTCAGGAGCAATCTCCTATCCACTGAAAGCAATATCATCATATGCACAGGTAAATCATAGTCTACTATTGACAAGTTATCAATCATATGGAAATCTGATCAATCTGATAAAATAAAACAGGAATTCTTCCAAGCTGTAGCCATATCAGTACTACTGTACAGTTGCATTGCATGGACAAACAAAATGTTTGGAAAAACAGCTAAATGGAAAGTACACTGGCATATGACAATTTTTTTTTTCTTAAGAAATCCTGGAAGCAGCAACCAACAAAGCAGATGTATGGCCACTTACCTCCCATCACACAAACCATCCAAGTAAAATGAGCAAAACATGCTAGGCACTGAAGAAGTAAGGTCAAACTTATAATCAACATTCTCCTATTGACTCCTACATATGTATTGGCCAATGAGCAAAAACATTCATCAGCTCTGTGTGGACACTGGGTGTTATCTAGAGAGCTTACCAAGAGCAATAGCTGATAGGAGCAGATGGGGAGAGAGATTAAAAGGAATCCATGCTATTGGTACACTTTGATGATGATAATAATGACTGGAGAGGCAAAATACTTTCAGGAACTGGATCATCTAGCCAACAACAGTTCCCAGTCACCATTGGTTAGTTGTAGCACTTATGCCAAATTAGAACTTAAAAAATTATTTAAGATAAATAAAACCACACAAAAACTATTCAATTAAAGTCTGCTAATCAACTTTCTTAACACTTCAAAACCATTATTGTATATTCATGAAATATACAAAATCTTACATTATAAATAAGAAAAAGAAAAGAAAAAAGCCACTTGAAAATTTATAACTAAATGCAAGGATAATTTGCTAACAGTTTTGACCACGTTGAATAATTTATACACTGCTAGCAGTAAAGTTTTTTGTTTTGTTTTCACCAGATTTTGCATTCATATATTCAAACCAAACCAGTCATAATTGTCTGTACACTTGCACAGGAAGTACATACAAATAAAGACAAGCCACAGACTGTAGTTGCCAACAGTAACTTAATACAGAGAAGCTTTGCCAACCCCATGAAGACATTTTTTTTCTATACAGTGAAATTGTTGCATTACTGAAATTCCAAGTTAGAAAGCAAACTGCACCTCATTTTTTATGCCCAAGTAAATCAATACTCATAACCTGCCTTCACCCTGAAAGAAAGCAAAAAGCAAACAAATAACTGGATTGTAAAACTTGCTTTAAATAATTTTATTGATAAAATAGATCAGGTCAGAGAGTTTTATGAAATACAAACATTTGAAGTCGGCAAGCTCATCATGATAATGATGTTAGAAAAATGGAGATTTATTATGGTTATAACAAAAATGAATAAATAAAAATCATTACTTTTTGGACATAGTGGCTCAGTTAATAAAGATGATGGCTTTTAACTTTCTTAAGAGAAAGCACTCTATATACTCATATACCAGGTGACTTTCTGAGATCTAAATTTAGTCTAATATCAGGGGGTCGCACTATATGCAAGATACAAACTTTTTGTGTAAGTAGTTGGCCAAGGCTAAGCCTAGGCCAACTAATTCACAAACAATTTCCAGCTGCAAAATGTCTCAATTCGGGTTTCAGAAAGTTACCATGATACACGAGTACGTATGACATCTAAACATCGAAAAAATAATCTCCCCATTCTATGTCAACTGAAAACTACAAAATTGATAGTGAGTAAGTGAAACCAGTAATAAATATTACAATATTAATTATTATTGATTAAGTGAGGAAGATCATAACATTAAAATATTTGTTCTTGAACTTTTTGTATTCAGTTTGACCCTTTGAAAGCTATCAATTACATATTCATTCAAAGCCCCCACTCAAACATTACATTGGTCAATAACGAATACTAATCATTATTAATGTATAATAGACACCTTGTTACATTTATGTATAAACTAATATCAATGTAAAAATTTCAAGCCTAGAAGCAGCCTGAAAATCTTTCTAATGATGCTAACAGTAAACAAATTCAATAGAAAATATATAAAATCCAATTAAGAATTGTTTGTAATGAGATTTCAACTGTAAGATTCAACTGGAAGTACATGATTTGTATCTTGCCATGCAAAACCAGAAATGAGAAACTTGTTAATCACAACTCACAATTTTTGTATATTTTTATTGTCCCCATGCTCCAATCTGTCAAAATTACAAACTGCAATATGTCCACCAAATGTTAAAAAAGCCAGCAAAGAAGACAGGTGCAAGTAGGGTTTTAAGATTTCCCCAGACAACATGGGAAGAACAATTAAACTATAAAAGACTCGCTATTTTTGTTGTAATAATTAACATAATTCTAAATATTTCACTGTAAAAAAATCTGAATGGAAAAAGCATTTAAGTAATTAAAAAAAAGAAATAGATAAAAATAGGTATAATGATCTGAAATAATTTAGAAAATCAGATTCATATCAAAGTTTTGTACTTGACAATAACTAGAGACACAACAAGGCAGATCAACTCAGTGCAGTTTTAAGTATATATTACAAAACAGAGAACTGCAAAGGCTAGACAAGTAGAAATTCATGTTTCTCAAACAAAATCAGAGCAGCTAGGCAGAAGCACGCACACACACACACACACACACACACACACACACACACACACAAGAAAAAGGGAAGAAAAAAAAAAGCACGTTACAATGCAGCAGACAGTCACACAACTGACAAGCCACAAAGAGAACATATGTAATAATCTAAGATGGAATGAACACAATTTTCTGATTCTTTTATTATTCTTTATCTTCTTTCTCTCTGACCCATTCACCACCTTCCAGCTTAAAAAAAAAAAATTATTTTTATATTAGTGTCTGCTTCTTACACTTTCTCATAGAGGACATATAGCAACAGTGCAGCTGTAACAAGACCTCTCAGAATAGTAGAATTCTCATGCCAGTTGCTAAGACAGGAGGATCAGCACCCATCATCATCCAGGGCTGGGAGGTGATAAATGTGGCAACAATGTCAGACATAGAAATCCAATAAGATTACAAGAAATATTGTTATGCTCTTTGGTCAATTAACTGAAGCTTTGCTTCCTCTTGCCTCATCCTTATCTTGAATAGCATCAGATTAGTAGTGAATGTTCAAAGATGTTTCTTCAGGAGTTCAGCATAATATGTTAACTAGAGAGAGAAGAGATATTGCTAGCTATATATTTTTCTTTGCAACAATATCTAATTCATTTTAACACCAACGAGAGACACTCATCTAACTACCTAAAGAAATAATTGACTCTTTATCTAATTACAACTTTGACCCTTACACCTTTTCAAGTTAACTTGAACACCTAGAGCACAATTTTCCTAGTCCATCTAATAATGTATTAGAAGAAAGAAAAAAAAATGTATATGATAATTTGATAAACTTTTTTGTTGAATAGCTAATAGTTGCTTCTCTTTTCACAGAACTAATTATTTGATTATCAAATGTCACACAAGAACATTAACTCTTTAGAGAATCATGCACTGAAGGCATCCCCACCATTTCCTTTATAAAGTCAATTCTCAAGTTTAATTCTTTAATAACAGCATAGAAGCAACATTCTCTTAATATTACTAATGGGTTATTTAAAACATTAAAAGCCAATAAAATAATTATCCTAAGTGTCAGACTTAGATGTGTATCATGGAAAGATGTATATTCTTGAGAGAGAAAGAAAGAGATAGATACATATGAAACAAAAGTTTTTTTATGAGTTTCTGTAGTTATGAAATAAAGTGTTATTAGACATTATGTAAAAAATAGGTTAGCACTTATTTTTCAAAAAGAAATCTTGGATCTGAAAAGATTTTATAGTTCATAAAGTTTTCATAGACAAAATAGTACAATTCCATAAATGTTCACTTTTAATTCACATAAAAAAACTACTCTTAAAAAACAGAGCAATCAATCATCTTTTATATTTTATCAATTTTCCTTTCAATTCAACATCAATTTTGTTATTGGCTAAGTGTGCAACCTTTATATTTTTTGTATGATTTAAATGAAAGTCATTATAATGTAGTAGTATCCAGAACATCTGTAATTCCATTTTTTACAATGATCTAAAAGTTTGGTTACTACAAATGCACTTGAAAACAGATTTAAGATTAGATGGGGATCCTTCTTAGCAATCAAAGTAATCTCTGTAGCACTATCATAGCATAAACAAAGATATCAAATCAAAAAATATCTAAGTAGGTGCAAAATAAGCCAAAGCAAAAAGAGGCTCCAAAATATTTTTTAACCAAACAAACCTTTAACATTTAGCATAAAAATATGCCTGTACAAATGGTGAATATTAGTAAAAGTAAACCAATTTTGATAATCAATGCAGTGATGATCAACAGATGAACTCATGAATCTAAATAGGTGGTTGAAGATACTGGATTAAAAAGAAAAAGCTGAAGATTAATAATACTACTGCCATGGCTTAGAATTTAAATTACAGTAGGAGCATCATTTCAATTTATACCTTTACTTACAAATAAAAAAAAAATGTTAAATAAAAAAAAATGTTAAATAAAAAAAAAATTGATGTTAATGATAAATAATTTACTGTCAGTTTTGAAGATTCAGAAATTGAATGTTTCTTTAAATACCAACACAAAATCATTTGGCTATAGTGCAATAGAGACTTTTAGTATATTACAAATAGTGGGCAAAATCCTTGATCAAAGATTATTAGAAGATTTTAGGATAAAAAAACAATTTAACTGTTTAAACCAATGTGTCCTAATCAGACATAAACCTGATGTTTTGGGCTAGGAGATATTTTATGCTGTAAACTAGTATTTCAGATACTGATAATAAAAAGCTCAGTAAAGCAACTACTTACAGTATTCATTTTAATAAAATCATATGATAGCTTAAAAAGTATTAGCATTCTAAACTGAAGTTTTGAATGTGTTGGGTGGGGGGTGATTTTTTTGTAGATTTTGAGAGCTCAGATACAGGACATTAGAGGGACAAGGTTTTTTTTTTTTTTTAAAGTTCATAATCCCTAGTTAACTATGCAACCAAACAAACAGAAATAGAACTTTTGTGACTGGTTACTCAGATTAATTAACTTTATATAATTTTGATATTGTTTTTTTTTAATCAAAACTAATTAACATGTGTTAAATAAATAAAACAATCTTGAGAATGCGAATCTACAAAAGTGGATAGAGTCAGTAGATAGTTTTCATTATTATTATTTTTAAAATAATAATGAGGAGGAGGATCTAGTATAGAACTTAAATGATTTTTAATAGTATATAATGTTAGTAGTCTCATTAAAAACAAAATACAGTTGAATAAGTAGCAATAAACAGTATTCCAATGTAAGGGAGGTAATTTGAAATACTAGTTTGAGTAGAATAATGTTTGGCTCTACATTGGGGTTTCCTCATATCAGACATGACAATTTCCTTTATGCACAGCTGCATACTATTTGAATAAAACAGATGCCAAATAAGTCAATCGTAGTTTGTTTGGAGGATTCATGTATAAATGAATGAAAAGGAAGTGAGTAATTATACTCTAATGTGAAGTGACTTGGGTTACTTTAATAGAAACATTTGTGGTCATATAATTTATATTAAAAGAAAAAAACTACCATGTATATGACTATATCAAGCTATGGGAAGTTTTTTTTACAATTAGACATTTTTTCTGCCATATAATGAATATTAGAAATTGAATTCCTGACTACTGATTTAAGAAAATTGGTAACAAATTTTGAGGTGAGCTTGGTTAATTATATAATGAGAAATTTTGTAAAGGTAATAGATATCAATTAAATTGAGTTACTACTACATTTTATAGAAATAGGTATTCTAAAAAGTAGATTGATTAAACACAACAAAGATAAATATTTATGATGAAAAGATTTAGTGAAATGAAAATTTAAAAATACAAAAATTGATTGTTCAGAAAAATCTTGTGAGGATGGACGAGTTAATTTGAGAACTTACCACAATATTTTTTTTTTTTAAGGAAGGATAATTACTGCAAAATTTAGAGTTAAATTACTTTTCCAAAATTATACACTTTCTGAAAGAACCAAAACTAAAAGTCAATAATTGGTTTAGTAATGGTTTATAAATAATGAGGCATACAAAAACACATCAGTTGTTAATATTTTATCAGTCACAAAAATATTCAATAAAATTTGTAAGCTATCTTCATTATCTATTCATATTTCAGCCATTTCGTCGTGAAATATTTTTATCCTGTGTTGTACTTGTTTCCAGTTAACTGTAATGCATTATAAGACCAATTAACAAGCTGTTGAGTTTTTGTTTCTAAATTATTGGCTCAATACTTTTATTTTAGTCAATTTCTGTAGTCATTGATTAGAATAGTATAAGACCAGAAATATGGGGATATCCAATGAAAAGTCAAATTTACTGGTAATCTTCTACTAGCCTAGTCTGATACACATTAACTGAATTTTAGGTGTGGATTTTTTAAAAATTACTAGTTCTACAATTTAAATGCTTTGCTTACAAAAAAAAAAAGTCCACATGTGCTTTAGTTTTAAGTCTCTAAATAAGAAAAAAAAAATCTCATTTGAAAACAAAGAAATAAAAGGAATCAATATATATAGTTTGAGATTTTATAAAAAAATCTCATTACTAATCTACATATGGAAATTGATACCAAATAGGAATAAAAAATGGGATATAATCTAGAAACAATACAACTTTGTACAACATCCCAATACAATGATTGATTGATTTTAATGGCTTGTCAATCCATCTAGGGTTATTTTATCCTTAGAGATAAGGTAAAAGTCCCCATTGTAAATTCATTCTTTGTGTAGTTGTCCAGAAGTTTTTTTTGGCACTACCACTCCAGGTCAAAGTGGATCTGGGAGTAAATGCAATGATGGGGTACTACCCTAGATCTCCAGAACTAAAACCTTACCATCAGATGCAGTTTAGTGTCAAAACCAGGACACCTCCTCCTTTTGGGGAGGAGTAGTTTTACCTCTCAGCATAGGATATAGTCAGTGTATTTCTAAGCCCTGCCAACAGAGTGTACAATACAATGAAGTTAGTAGAATAGCAAAGTCAATGCCAGATAAAAATCATATCAAAAGTCAGCTTACTGAAATGTGAAAAAACAAAAAAATGAAGATAAAAAAATAATCAAGTCGTACCAATTAAACTTGGATCATGTGAGGTGTGTTTAGTTACTTTCATAGAATTGTATTAGTTGACAGATTTCATTATGAAGATTTTCATTATATCACTGTATAATGATAATAATTTGTGTACTTTTTGCACATATAAACTTATTGCAAATAAAGTTAAAAATAAACTCAAAGGATATTATCAAAATGCAAGCATACATAGTAATTCAGTTTCATATATTTTTGATTGAAATGGCAATAAAAAATGGGTTTATTGCTGATTGTAACAAAAAATTCTTTAATTCTAACATCCAATTGAAAGTACTAATCAAAAGAAAAGAGCTGGGAGAAGTAATGAAAACTTTATTAGATGCAGTACTAATTATATTAAAGTAATCATAATTAATTTAATAAATATAAAAAGACAAATGATTGTGCTTTCAAAAGAAAACTTTAAAAAATTGTCATTTGTTAATATCAGAAAAAAATTGAGCAAATGCATGTTTACTTACAGGATCTTGTTCATTTGTTCTGAATATTGTCTTCAAATTTGCTTGTTGAAAGTGTTGCGCCAAAGTAGAATTGTATCTAATTGCAGCAAGAGGTATGATGTTTGGTGTGACATGGAGATGTTGGTTGATGGTGACAACGGATAAAGACAGCAGCTTCCTTAACATTTTGAAAATGGATGTATAAATCTGAAGTGAAAGAAAAAAAAATTAAATCTAGTAATAAATATATGGAAAATAAAGAATTAAAGTTTATTCTTTTATTCAAAGGAAATCAAAGTTCAAGAACTATTCCAACTCTTATTTGGGTTTTAGAGAAGTTATTAAAAAGAAATCTAAAAATAATTCATTACACTGATCTTTAACAAGTCAACCAACATAAGTAAACTTTGATAATTATTCTAATTGGTAATGCAAATTTGGAACAAATTTATAAGGTTCTAATGCTTGAAATATTTTGGGGCCATATTTTCATTATCTAAGTACTTAGATAAATGAACATAATTCTGAGTCAATCTTATTGGCAACAGGGAACCCTTTCCTTTTCAGTTTTTTGTCACTGATCCTTTTTCTTGTAGGAATTTTTATCTTATTCTCCACTGCAAGTCTAAGGTGACTACTTGATTATTCTCCTTCAATATATTAGATTACTCTGATTAAAGCAATAAAAAAGGCAGTAGAGGTCAAACTTCAAAATTACGAAATTTACCAGAAACTTTGGTTACAATACTGCATTAATTTATGAGAAAACAACAAATAAAAACAAGAAAAAACAAAAACAAAACAGGTAGACATTCTACCTTGTAAAAATCTTTGCAAAATTGAATTTGAAGATTTTTAATGGAAATAATATTACAGAAATTTGAATATAACCGATTTACATAAGCATGTGGATCAAGTGAATTGCTATCAAAAAAAGTTTCCCCATTAGTCTACATTTTAAAAAATTTAAGTTTTTGACAATATAGTAAAAATTAGCTATTATATAAATGATACATTGAGAACTTTAAAGTGGACAGCATTAATTTTAAGAATTAGTAGATCCAAGCAGAGATTTGGATAAAGCAAATAACAAGAATAAATCACTTTCTTCATTGAATAGCTACTCCCTTCTATAATTCTTATTTATTTTTAAATAGCACTAAATTACTTTTTTGTGCAATTCATAAAAACTATTGACAGGATAAGAATATCACATTCTTTTGTCAATTATAAGTAAATATTAAAACCACATGGTTTTGCATATGGGGAGTTGAGAATAACAAAGACAAACCTTCCATTATTTTCTTTCAACCACCAATTTTTTTACCAAGTTTAACCTAGTCTGACACAAAGCCATCTTGGAGAGGAAGACTGTTTTGCACCAAACTTTCCAATGGGAAGGAAAATTTACTGTAAAACTTAAGATATTAGAAATAAGCTCATTCTTATTTTGAAATGAATAAACATGTAAACATTTTATATCTTTGAGCCCCAAGCTTCTGAGTCAAAATTCACCTTCAGCCATTTGACTGATCTTTGCACTGAAGCTACAGTGTGGTGGAAAATAAAAGTACCACCAGTATACTCAAAGGGTTAAAGTAGCATTAAAGCTATTTAAAAATCATTTCAAAATGTCACAAGATGGTTTTTGAAACTTATTCTTCCAAAATCAAATCTCAATATAAACCATAATTATTCCACTCAATTAGTTTCACCATTTTAAAATGTCATAAAATCTAAGTCTAATTTACTCGTTTTGTGATTATAACTTTGGTAAAATGAATCAGCTGCTTGAAACC